>JAVLUX010000049.1:16058577-16348577 GCA_032164185.1 Moxostoma hubbsi | reverse complement strand
ATGTCTGCAATGCTGACGAAGGTTGTTGCTGACCTGGAGGATCTAGCTGTAATACGTTGAACAATTACGGCGATGGAGGCAAATTCTCTGAATCGGTTACAAGAATCTGGGATGTTGAGAAATGGATAGATTATCTGGAGTCATCGGAGAGGGAATTAGCTGCTAATTCATTAGTGTCCAAGACAGACTTGGAACGCATTTGGGAAAAGTTGGAAGACCTTGAGAATCGTAATTGGTGAAACAATATCAGATTTGTTGGAATTCTTGAGTATGAAGAAGGTCGAGATATGGTGAAATTCCTAGACGAGCTATTCCCGAGTCTGCTTGGCATTACAGGCCATAAGCTGGAAATCGAGCGAGGTCAGTGTCCTGGCTCGGAGGTCCAAAGAGGGAGACATGCCCCGATCAATTCTGGTCAAATTTCTGAGATCATCCGATAAAGATCTCATGTTACGCAAAGCGAGGAGCAAAGGAAAGCTTTCTAGGAAGAACCACAACATTTTCTTGTTCCAAGACTTTGCAAATTCGACAAGAGAGAAACGTGATCGAATAAAGGAATGCAAGAAACACTTACATCATCGGAAGATCGCTTTTGCACTGATGTTTCCGGACAAATTGAGAATAGATTGAGTATTTACATGCCCACAATAGGCATTTTCTTTCATAGAGACAGTAGGGTGGAGTAAACCATCTGGTGATTTTCATGTTGCCCCCTAGTAAGCTTGTCTCGCTGAACACACACTTGACTGAAGGGAAGCTGGGTGCTTTTTGTTTCTTTTTGTATTAGTTTCGCATAGCAGCTGGAACTCTTGCATCGACGGAGAATTGCTTATACACTGATGTTCCCGGCTAAATTGAGAATAATAGATACTAAGGATGGCCGGAAAATATTTACGTGCACACAACAAGCGATGTCCTTCATAAAATCAATGGACATGGTGTGATTCTCACATTGCTTGATTGTCTGAGGTAGCTGGCAGCCTTTTTTTTTATTTCTTTTTGTGCTGGTTCCGCTAGCGGCTGGAGTTTGTTTTGTGGAGGAACACACCTTTGAGACAGTTTTGTCAATTAATCAACATGTTCTTGTGTTTATTTTGCCTATTGGCTGGAGTTTGTATTATAGATTTTCTTCTGTTATGTAATTATGTCTCACAAAATATGTATAGAAGCACCGAACTTGAGCAATCCGAAGGCAAAGTTGTTGCGGGGACTCTCGTAGGCGTACATGGACTGTTTGAGTTTAGAGGGATGGGCGCCGGTTGGCGCTGTTGTGGGTGGGGTTAATGCACACTTATTTCTGTTTGTTAGGTTCGGGGGGAAGTTCAGGGTTTGATTGTAATGTTGGAATGTGGTCTTTATAATTTTGTTTTTGACATACAATCAATTTTGTCTAATATGTCAAAGTGTCAAATTTTAATATGAGTGGATTGTCTCTCTCCACGTGGAATGTGAATGGGTTGGGGCATTTATTAAAATGTAAGAAATATAATATTGTGTTTCTTCAAGAAACGCATCTTTCCCCGCAGGAAGCTGAACAATTTTGGGAAGATATGGGATGGACATGTTTTCTTAAGTGCTGGCTCAAGTAAGATTAGGGGAGTCATTAAATTGATAAATAAAAATCTACAATTAAAATGTCTCAAACAGATTAAAGATAAATTAGGGAGAGTCATTATTGTTTTGGAAGAAATTCAGGGGCAAAGGTTTAATGTATCCCTTTTGCAAAATCCTGATTTTCAACAAATGTTAAAGGATGAAATAAATGTTTATATGGAGACCAACTGGTCCTCAGGATCCTCTGTGGGCGTGGCTTGGGAGGCAATTAAAGCAGTTCTTAGGGGTCAGATCATACAGTATGCCTCATTCATCAAAAAATCAAAAGCACGAGAACCCATGGAGATGGAAGGGAATATTAAAAGTGCCGAGGCAGAGCTGAAGCACCGAATATCGTCTGATGGGCTCAGAATTGACCCAATTGAAATACAGATATAATACAATTTTGTAGTGGAAGGTGGATCTTTGGCTATTCAGGGCAAAACAGTCATACTTTGAGTCCAGGGACAAAGCAGGGAAGCATTTGGCTAGATACATAAAACAGAGAGTGTCTTTTTCTACCATTCCCTCAGTGAAATCTGCTGGTGGTGAAATATTTACCTCAGCCATTGATGTTAATAATGCTTTTAAAGAATTCTATCTTGATCTTTATAGTTCCAAGTCTTCGTCTACTGATGCAGATAATAGAAATTTTGAGGAAATGTTAGAACTCCCTAAACTGCTGACTGAGCAAAGATATTATCTTGATTCTGAGATAACCTTGGAGGAGCTTAGCGAGGTAATTAAGGCCTTACCTACATACAAGGCTCAGGAACCAGATGGCTTTGCTGCTGAGTTTTTTAGATCTTATGCTACAGAATTGGCTCCACTTTTGTTAGTTTATACAAAATCATTTAAGAATGGAAAGCTTCCACCAACCATGACACAAGCACGAATCAGTCTGATTCTTAAAAAAAACAAAGATCCAAGTGAGTGTAAGAGTTACCGTACAATTTCCCTGATCCAGCAAAACATTCAAATGTTGTCAAAATATTTGGCTAACCGATTAAGTTATGACATCTCTTACACATATAGATCAGGTGGTGTTTATTCTGGGCCCCAGCTCTTCTGACAACATTAGGTGTCTCATCAATATTATGTGGTCAGTGGCAAATGAGCAGACTGGTCGCCATTGACAAAGCGACACTGGACCTTCTCGAGGAATGGCAGGCGAGACTGGAGGTGGTCCACTTGGTGCACTGTAATGTCCTTACACATGGAGACATCAAGGGTCCTTAGTCTGTCACAGTGCAGCGCAATTATAGAAAGAGTTCTGCAGGAACAAATTAGTCGGGTTAAGCAATGATCAAAAAGCTCTCTGGTAAGTTTGACGTAACCGTTTAGTGCAATATGTCAAATCAGTCCCACGCAGTCTTAAACTAACTATGATGGCTATTTCCCCATCCTTTTACTATTTTAAAGATGATTACAATTTGACATAGTTTTGGCAGGTTTTGTAATATTTTTTTATTTGGATCAAGTTGTCCAAGATGTCTAATTGTGTCCCAGACACTGCAAGTCAAGTCTAAGAAGTAAGCAGAAGTGTAGGAAATCCTTTTCTAGTACTGGATATAAATTAATCAAATGTATGTATATCATAACTGTTATGTAAGCTTTTATCTATCAAGACCACTATTTTTTTTATTTTGAACAAAAACATAACATTAGTTGAGCTTACTCACTCGTTAGTTATGGCATTGCAGCAGGCCAGGTACAGGTGTTGTAGTCTGTGAAGGAGTGGGAGAGCCCGTACCATGCCCTGGTCACTGATCTGGGGACAGTGGCTGAGGGCCAAGCTGGTGAGGCTGCGGCAGTGATAGGCTACAGACACCAAGCTTTCATCACTAATCTCAGGCAGCATAGAAAGTGAGAGATGCCGCAGCTCCGGGAAACGGAGTACCTGAGGGTACCAGGACAAGTGCTTAAAGGAATAGTTCACCCAAAATGAAAATTCTGTCATCATTTACTCACTGTCATTCGAAACCCATATGACTTACATAGAAGGAAGGAGTTATTTATAACAGAATGTCAAAGCTGCTCTTTTCCATAAAATAAAAGCGAATGTGACCAAGGATGTTAAAAGGTTTTTAGTGAATAATGACTTAAAGTTCAGTCTGTTTTACACACAGAAGTTATCATATAGTTTTGAAGGACTTATGCACAAGTCATAAGCATCATATTTTATGATGCTTTTATGTCCTTTTTGGAGCTTAACAGCTCCTGGTCCCTATTCACTTTCAATGTATGGAAGAGAATAGCTCGGATATCCTGGTAAACTTGTTCAACGAAAGAGAAAGTTATACAATTTTGGGTGAGTAAATTATGACACAACTGTCATTTTGGGTAAATTATCCCTTTAACATTCAACATGACGGTCTGTAAAATAATTTTACCAATGGAGGATCTAAATATCACAGATTAACCTTTCTGCAAAGTATACAAACTTCAAATACAACTATCATCACTCACAATAAACATGAATACAACCTCTCCATTATGTTACTGACCTGTGTAATACTTGTGTCAGTTAATTTAGAGCAGGCTGATAGGTCCAGTTTCTGAAGGTCCCTGATGGCCAACAGGGATGCTCCTTCCTGTTCCGGGAAGGCTCCCAGGTCCTTATCTGTCACTAGCCGTGGTTTCTCCTGCAAAGGCATGCTGGGTGGCTGGAAAAATTCCATGTTAACAAATGTCCTAATAAAGCTTGGGCCTTTATCAATTAAATTATTAAATTAAAACATAACCCAGATATTGCGTTGCTTTACTCATGACGTCCAAGAAGTCTAATTATGTAATGCATGACACTGTAATGTGCTACCCACAACACAGAAGGGTGATAAAACTGCTTCATAAAATAACTATGTAACTAATACTGGTGTCTAGGGATGTCATAAAATATTGATATATCTTTTATTGATCGACATGTAATTTTATCTTTACATTTTTGAAACATCGATATACAGTGCATCCGGAAATTATTCACAGCGCTTCACTTTTTCAACATTTTGTTATGTTACAGCCTTATTCCAAAATGGATTAAATGAATTATTTTCCTTAAAATTCTACAAGCAATACCCTATAATGACAACGTGAATGAAGTTTGTTTGAACTCTTTGCAAATTTATAAAAGAAAAAAAAAGAAAAAAAATCACATGTACATAAGTATTCACAGCCTTTGCCATGACACTCAAAATTGAGCTCAGGTGCATCCTGTTTCCACTGATCATCCTTGAGATGTTTCTACAACTTGATTGGAGTCCACCTGTGGAAAATGCAGTTGATTGGACATGATTTGGAAAGGCACACACCTGTCTATATAAGGTCCCACAGTTAACAATGCATGTCAGAGCACAAACCAAACCATGAAGTCCAAGGAATTGTCTGTAGACCTCCGAGACAGGATTGTATCAAGGCACAGATCTGGGGAAGGGTACAGAAACATTTCTGCAGCATTGAAGGTCCCAATGAGCACAGTGGCCTCCATAATCCGTAAATGGAAGAAGTTTGGAACCACCAGGACTCTTCCTAGAGCTAGTCGACCGACCAAACTGAGCGATCAGGGGAGAAGGGCCTTAGACAGGGAGGTGACCAAGAACATGATGGTCACTCTGACAGAGCTCCAGCGTTTCTCTGTGGAGAGAGGAGAACCTTCCAGAAGAACAACCATCTCTGCAGCACTCCACCAATCAGGCCTGTATGGTAGAGTGGCCAGACAGAAGCCACTCCTCAGTAAAAGACACATGACAACCCACCTGGAGTTTGCCAAAAGGCACCTGAAGGACTCTCAGACCATGAGAAACAAAATTCTCTGGTCTGATGAAACAAATATTGAACTCTTTGGCCTGAAAGGCAAGCGTCATGTCTGGAGGAAACCATTGTTTGTAGAATTTTGAGGAAAATAATTAATTTAATCCATTTTGGAATAAGGCTGTAACAATACAAAATGTGGAAAATGTGAATATTTCCGGATGCACTGTATTAACACAAGCCAACATTTAAATTAGAAGCCTAATTTGTGTTCTTTCCAATTCACTGTCAGTTTCCTTCAGTTTAATGTAGTCTGATATAACATTTACTGAAGTCGGCTGTGGGTAGGAGTGGCACAGGATGAGCTGATGCAGTTGGCAGTCCAAAGTTGCGAAGGTTTTTTACTTCTTTATGAGTTTGGAGGTTAGTGTATGAAACTGGTGTAACTGTGCAAACTGAACATTTATTATGCAATTTCTCTGTATGTAGCACTGAAAAGGTCTTTCATTCAAGCTGTCAAACCACAAAAAGACATTTTTAATTGTAAATACACAGTGTAGGCTATGTGAAAGATAGATATACACAATATATCATACAGTAATGACGCGAGAAAATAATCTATGTCCTTTGATAAAGATTTGGGTTGAATTTAATGGAAAACTTTGCAAGTTGATCTCTGCAGCACTGCAGAATTTTGAGCAGTCTCAAGATACAGAGAGTGGCAGTGTGTGAGTAGATTATAGAAAATAATTGTTTTGAATTTTAGAACATGTCATGTCATCTGCTAGACGTGTCCGGTGCGTGACCCACTTTACCAAGGTTTTGTGGAGCAATATGTTTGAAAAGACAGACTCTATTGTGCAAAGAGCAGCCCTATTCATATCTGAAAAAAATCCTGATACATATAGATAATCTGGAAAATCTTCCGATTATCGATGCATGAAAAAGGAATCGATCCCAAGCCAATTGGTGGCTATAATTCATTAAATAACTTGAAAGAACGTACTTTATAATATTAATGAAACATTTAAAGGTACACTACAGAGGAATTCTCATTTAATTTTTAGTTATATAAAAAATCTGTTCAAAAGCACATTTTTGCTTTACCCTAGGCAAACAATAATGATTATCCATTCAGAGCTGTCAGGTTAAATTTCATATCTGTAAACAAAAACAGAAGCTTGCTCAGGTGGCATAGTTTTTGGATTTATGTCTTGTAGAAATTCTTATTATTAGTGACTCTTGGTGTAGCTAGTAAGATCTGCTCTGATGATCATTTGATTTTTGAGTGATGGTGAATGTTCTTCCGCAAGCAACTTGCAATTTAATCACTGATCTTGATAGAGAGCCCACAATAATGTAGTGTACCTTTAATATAATAAAAGTAATAAAGTTATACATTAAGAGGACAAGAGTGTAGCAAACCCCCTAGAATCACACCTCTTTGTCTCTTGGTTCACAATCCTTGGTGGGCTTCACCATCCCCAGCAGCCCCCAATCTGAGATCTCTTTACACCAGCCGAGTCGCAAAACCACCAGGCCAGGCAAGTAGGTTGCAATGGCGTGAACGCTCAGGTCAGTGAGACAGATGCACGAGGTGATGTCCAGCTCTCTTAGGTTACTGCCTAGCAGCTGTGTCAGGGAGTATATGACTGAATCCTGTTTGGAAAAAGAAGAGAATATAAAAAACAATTAGCTGAAATGGGTTTGTCAATACATGGTTAGGGCTGGGTGATATGGCTATTAAAATGTCAAACTTTTTCAGCCTTTTGTCAATATTCAATTTGTATCTTGAGATTTATTGTTGTATCTTGATAGTTATATCTGTTGTTTTATGTCATTATATGTAGTGAATTCAGAAGTTTACATTCTTAGGTTGAAGTCGTTAAAACAAATTTTTAACCACTCCACAGATTTCATATTAGCAAAAGTATAGTTTTGGCAAGTCATTTAGGACTCTACTTTGTGCATGACATGAATATTTTTTCCAACAATTGTTTACAAACAGATTGTTTAACTTTTAATTGACTACATCACAATTCCACTGGGTCAGAAGTTTGCATACACCAAGTTAACTGTGCCTTTAAGTAGCTTGGACAATTCCAGAGAGTGATGTCAAGCCTTTAGGCAATTAGCCAATTAGCTTCTGAATGGCTAATTGGAGTCAACTAGAGGTGTACCTGTGGATATATTTTAAGGCCTACCTTCAAGCTCAGTACCTCTTTGCTTGACATCATGGGAAAATCAAAAGAAATCAGCCAAGACCTCAGAAAAACAATTGTGGAACTCCACAAGTCTGGTTCATCCTTGGGAGCAAATTTCCAAATGCCTCAGGGTACCACGTTCACCTGTACAAACAATAGTATGCAAATATAAACACCATGGGACCAAGCAGCCATCATACTGCTCAGGAAGGAGATGCATTCTGTCTTCTAGAGATGAACGTAGTTAGGTGTGAAAAGTGCAAATCAATCCCAGAAAAACAGCAAAGTACCTTGTGAAGATGCTGCAGGAAACAGGTAGACAAGTATCTATATCCACAGTAAAACGAGTCCTATATCAACGTAACCTAAAAGGCTGCTCAGCAAGGAAGAACCCACTGCTCCAAAACTGCCATAAAAAAGCAAGACTACAGTTTTCAAGTGCACATGGGGACAAAGATCTTACTTTTTGGAGAAATTTCCTCTGGTTATATGAAACAAAAAAAATTAACTATTTGGCCATAATAACCATCGTTTTATCTGAAGGAAAAAGGGTGAGGGCTTCCAAGCCAAAGAACACCATCCCAACTCTGAAGCATAGGGGTGGCAGCATCATGTTGTGGGGGTGCATCATGGTGTAGGAGGAACTGGTGCACTTCACAAAATAGATGGCATCATGAGGAGGGAAAATGATGTGTATATATTGAAGCATCAGCTCAAGACATCAGTCAGGAAGTTAAAGCTTGGTTGACAAATGGGTCTTCCAAATGGACAATGACCGCAAGCATACCTCCAAAGTTGTG
The DNA here is from genome assembly GCA_032164185.1 of Moxostoma hubbsi. Taxonomy (NCBI): domain Eukaryota; kingdom Metazoa; phylum Chordata; class Actinopteri; order Cypriniformes; family Catostomidae; genus Moxostoma; species Moxostoma hubbsi. The sequence continues at coordinate 16,340,233 of JAVLUX010000049.1, read as the reverse complement.
GCAAAATGGCAACAAAGTCAAGGTATTGGAGTGGCCATCACAAAGCCCTGACCTCATTCCGATAGACAATTTGTGGGCAGAACTGAAAAAGCGTGTGCGAGCAAGGTGGTATACAAACCGACTCAATTACACCAGTTCTGTCAGGAGGAATGGGCCAAAATTCCAGTAACTTATTGTGAGAAGCTTGTGGAAGGCTACCCAAAATATTTGACCCAAGTTATACAATTTAAAGGTGATGCTACCAAATACTAACAAAGTTTATGTAAACTTCTTACCAACTGGGAATTTAATGAACGAAATAAAAGCTGAAATATATAATTCTCTCTACTATTATTCTGACATTTCACATTCTTAAAATAAAGTAGTGATCCTAACTGACCTAAGACAGGGAATGTTTTCTACAATTAAAATGTCGGGAATTGTGAAAAACTGAGTTTAAATATATTTGGCTAAGGTGTATGTAAACTTCTGACTTCAACTGTATGTTTAAATGTATATGTTTTATGTATGTATAAATCGTTGCATTTGCAATGGAAGCGTCTGTCACATGACAAATTCCTTGTGTGTGTCAACATACTTGGCAATAAAACTCATTCTGATTCATTTGCTCTAAAATGGCTTAACAGGGTGATTCTGGGAGATAAATAATCAAAGCATGTTTTCCATACTAAATAAGCACAAGGTAGAATTACAATCATTATTTAATTTCATTAATATGCTATTATATAACAATAAATTGTAAATATAGCAATAGGTTAACATTGCTGTTTATTACTAAAACTATTTTGATAGATAATGAAAGATCCACACATTTGATACATTTTTGAGTGATGATGAAAACGAATCACTGAATCAGAGCTTTGATTTTTTGAGCACCGATTATGGTTAATAAATTGACAATGAGCCATGCACATTGCACATTAATACTGATTACTCCTAATAATTAGTTGATTCAAAACAATCATACAATGCAAAAAAAAAAACAATTTTACATGAGATTTGATATAATCTAGTAATTCTCAAGATTTTTACGTCAAACGTTGAAGAGGCATACACACTTGCCAGTGAAGGTGTTTACATGCAACACCGAATCGGAGTAATGAGCAAAAATCTACCCATATCGATCGGTTTATTATTATGCTATTTATGACCTTACACCAATAAAGGAAAAACGTTTAACACGTTGACATGACCACACACACTGCTGGCTTATTAACCACAATTGGTGTAAGAATGTGCATGTAAATGCGCTCAATGTTTGTAGTCATGTAAACGCCTTAAACAGCTTTCCTTTATCGGAGTAAGATCATAAATGGTTTAAGCAAAAAACGATCGGCTAGCATAGATTATTTCCCATTGCTCTGATTTCGTGTTGCATGTAAATGTGCATGCCTATTTTGACATCAAAAGGAAAGACTAAACAGATGATTTCAAGTTACGTAAAACACGTTTTTCTTGCACTGTCTGAATTTTTTTTATAAGCTCATTTTTAGTAGTTATCAGCATTTTGTTATGCATGTAAACACACTCATTGAAACTGAAAGTTTTAGCTGATTCACAGAAGTGAATCGAACTTGCCAACTCTAATGCCATTTTTGCTATTAAAACATCTCTGTGTTAATGTTCTTATACTTGCGAATCGCGACACAAGGCAGGATTGCAAAGATAATCTACTAAAACATTCTTTAGGAAACTTAATTTCAAAATAAAGGTCTATTAAAATCTTTGCAATATTCGCAATGTGCATAATTTTATATCGGCACCAACATCTTTGCGAATATACAGTCAACATTCAATCAGTCTTATACACAGTCATACATCTTCCAAATTATCGACCCACATGCAAAACCTCTTATATACAATATTTCTTCAAAGTCTCACCCTTATATATGTGCAATTCCTAAGGCTAAGTATCTTCAGTTGAGCCCTGGGCTGTGGAGAGGACAATCCCTTCACCAGATCTGCACCACTGACATGCAGACACTCCGACAAATCAAGAGTGCTCAAACAAGGCAACGCCATCAACTCGGCCAAGCCTTTATTCATTATCTTACAGTCCTGAGACAGGGAGAGCGACTGTAACTCCTTCAGCTTGGTTGCAATAGCCAGCACTGTCCTACTCGATAACTCGGTACACGCACTTAGGTCCAACATCTTCAGAGCATTCTGATGCTTGCAGAGGACTTCCATGGAATAGTCAGTCAGCTCTTTACAGCCACGGAGACTCAACTCCTCTAGACGGAGACCTGGCACCTGGGAAATGGAGCGCAGGGACTCAGGAGTGATGCTGGTGCGACTCAAGTCCAAGCTACGAAGTGTGGAAGCTTGCTTCTGTAAAAGACTCAGGAGGTTACGGAGAGAGACGAGAGCAGAGGAGCCAGACCCGACTGGACAACCTCGGTACGGGTCGAATTCGAAAGCGATGTGGCATCCAGCCAAGGCCAGTTGACGTAACCTGGGCACGCAACTGGTTAGCCGGTTGAAAGAGAGGTCTGAGAGGTAGCGGAGATCAGACAGGTCCAGTTCTTCCAAGTTCCTCAATGCATGTTGGACCTATGAATGGATAATGATAAAATGACACTTGGGTCCAAAATTAACACTCGCCAAGCACCGAATGTGAATAAAAACTGGCTTCGGCAAAGAAATAAAACAAAGCTACTCAGCATTGGCCATTACATTCATAAAGAACCACAACATTGGCCTATATGGACAGATAAAATGAAACTGAAGGTAAAGGTGCAACCTGCTGACGGTGTTCCTCTCTGGACAAAAAGGCTCCAGACATAAAGAGGCTGTCCAACCCGTGAAGGTCCAGTTTGTGGAGGCTGGTCAGATGTGGTAGGAGGCCCAACAGTGAGGATTCAGTGATGCTGCTGCCAGGTAGAGCCAAAGTGTCCAAGAAAGGGCCGAGGTGAATCCCAACCTCCACTAGCACCTGTCTTGACAGACTGGACCCATCAAGATGGTGGATTATTAAGCCACATCGAGGGCGCCTTGCAAGTGCCCGGATAAAGTCCAGTGAAGATGTGGATACAGGGAACTTGAATGTGACATTTTTCTGCAGTAAAGTACCCACAAGAATATTTAATTAAAACCAGAGATGGACCAAAAATCTTGATATTCAGATGAAAATGAGAACAACCTGAAAATTATTGTCCTGGCTTGCTTCATACCAACTCTTACAGACCAGCGATGCCTCTTTGCGGTCCGTTACATGAAGATAACTCAATATATAGGAGATTATCTGGAAGGAAGACAGGTTATGCTCTCTTTCGTAATGTTCTCAAGAACATATCCTAGGTCACATTATGTTTTCACATTATGAAAATTAAGCCTGTTTTAGGACCATTAAGATTGTATTTTTTCCAATGTGACATTATTTTCATGACAATTAAGCAAAATTTCCCTCCCAATTAATATTGCTGTAATGCTATAACATTTTACATTATAAAGTATTTATACTGTACATCTTGGTAGTTTTTCTTGGACTGCCTTTAACTTTTATGCTGGTTTAATTGGAAGAAATCCCTATATTGCAGTATTTTAAGAGTAATTCTTATGAATGCACACATGTATCAGCTGCTGATATTTATCAGCCAATTATTAACCAAATTAAAACCATCGGCATATCGGTTATAAGCAAGAAAACACTGATATGAAAAATTATGGTTAATTTAAAATTAATTATTAACACACTTTGTAAGAACTCAAAGAAATAATAGCCACAATATGTAGAAGGGTTGGCATTTCTAAGAACATGTAATATTTAATTTTATTTGTATTCTTTCTATTTCTGTTGTTAAAGGTGCTATATGTAAGATTGACAACATGCGTTTGAAATGGGTACTGCATTCCAAATTCAAAATAATAGAGAGTTGTCTGCCCCGCCCCAGACTCGAAACTCATGCGTGTCGCCAGAATGTTGACATGTAAATTAGCCAACTCTGCATCCATTTTATAGGATTTCTGGACTTTAAGCTGTCTCCATCTTCCAAAGGCATCTCCAATGTTTATCCTTTTTCACTACACCTCTGGTTGTAGTTGTTTTTAGATGGATGGTTTTTAGATGAGCGGCTTTTTAGGTCAGGTGGAATCTGTTATCTCTGATCCAGTTCGTTTGCTGGCTTCCATGGCTGCAGTACACAGTGTTGTTTGCCTGCAAACTTGTTCAAATCTGGCAACCTGGCGGTGTTGAAATACTATTGGTGATTGGGCAGTGGGCGGGATCAAACAGGCCAAAACATAAACAGAAATTCCAGCCTGAAACTTCAATGTAGAATATACTGTAGCATTGTTATCAGAGAAGCCAGTATTTCATATTAGCATGTTTCCTAATTCTCTAATTACATATTATGGTCATTTTATGGTTTATTACAGTAAAAATATGACATATAGCACCTTTAATGTAGAAAAGACGGACTTAACAGTTGTGAAAACTGAACTTACCTATAGGCTACATGTGGGAAACCATCTATATCTTTTAAATGCATTAAAACCTGCAGACTTTGATTTCTGAGATATCTGTTTGATATCCATTAATGCTGCATTGCCGGCTTGCACGATTAATAAACCTTAAAAGGCTGCATTTCTGCAAGCGGTGCATTCTAGTGGTCTGGATGTCAATTATACCGCTATGATACAGAATTTAAAAGGAGGATTTTTTTCTTCGGTTTAAACTTTTTTCTTTTTCCTTGTGGTGGTTGACATTTCCATGGAATTTTTTGCCTGTGTTCAACAGATTCAATCCATGTTCAATGGAAATGATTTATCGTATGAACAGGGAAAATGCTTTTGTACCTCTTTGTACATTTTTAAAGGCATAATTCCAAAGAAAAGCAGTGATAAGAAGACATAAGTTAAGTGACTAAATAACGGTATCGGCTTATGGTATTTTGTTAAAAGGTGTATCCGTCAAAATTTCATATCGGTGCATCCCTAAAAAGAATTATCATTGAACATAATAGGGAATTACAAAAAAAGTCAAATGATTCATCAAAGATTTGGGGGTGGGGTGCTTGATTTGTCATGAATATTTGCTGGTCTTAAAATAGAATTTATTGTCTTTAAGCAATAATATAGTCTAGTTTTTCCTCCCCTTTTTTTAAGGTAAAATGTGACCTGGATATGTTTTTGCAATTAACTTAGGTGTCCCCTGCTTATTCTTACATTCAGTAGGGTATCAGTAAATATTGTAGCACAATAAAACATAATAATAATGAGTTATAAAACAGCACCAAGATACAGTGATGGACCATCAATACAAGTGTCATAGGTATTAACATCTGAAACTATCAATGATGGTATCAGATGTTAATACCATGGCACTTGTATATTACCATATTCACATCCATTACATGTTATGAACATGGTACTCAAGGAACTTATAAAATATCACATCCATGGTAGTGCGCGCGCATGTGTGTGTCTACAGTATGTAAACAAAGTTTAACCCTTTCTGAAAGGCTTAGTGTAGAATATAAACAAATTTCTTCTTCACCGATGGTATCCTATGCTTAAACTACTACATAAGAGAATTACATCGTCATAAGCATTACCATGTTAGCTGTAAACAACAGGCCTAATCAGTATCTGATGTATTGTCGGACTCACCTCGATGGGTAAATGTAGACCTTCCATGGCTATGAGCCCACCTCAGGCATGATGACCGTATATTATCAGTTATGTCAATCGTGTTTATAATCGAGATTGTGCCATTAAATTGACAGGCAAGTGTTGGGATTTTCGCGGACCGTCAACTTGCTATACATTCATAGACTCTTTCGAGATGCCAAACGCCTCGCCATCAAAATAGACGAGAACACACGTCTGCAGTCTGGAGAGGAGTGAAATGTGCTGTCAAGTCGGGCATTTCTCACTCCCCGTACTGGATCAGACACATTCGAGATCAAAGGTAGATATCGCGGGATTCACGTTCATGCGCTGCTACTGATCAAGTGAATATAATTTAAATTCTGTTGCTTTAAAATGAAATAAATATGATTAAAAAGACATTTAATGTACCTGTTATTTAATTTAGCCTATAAGACTTTCCACCCATTTTTAGTTTTAAAAAGACATGTATTTTAGATATTTAAGAAATATAATTACAAAACATCACATATCCCATTCAGATATCGCACTGTCAGAGTATTGGGAATATTCACAGATAATTTATACACATAAAACATGTTATTAGAGATTAACAATAAAAAAAAGAATCAAACATTTTAGAAGAGAACTAAACGAACAAGAGGTCACATTATAATATGTTACATTGCCAGACATAATATTTTACATACATTTTAGTTCTTTTAAACTTTACAAGTTTTCAGTGCTTTTTTGTTTTTCATCACGGTTAATTAAGCCTATGAGCTATAAGCTGTGTCGTCGCAGTTGTTTCCTATCATGCTTGCAGTTTGCTGCTGGAAAAATCCAACTTTGCGTGCCTTGCGTGAGACTTTTTTGGTATAGGTTACCATGATATCAGATTTCTAACCAGCAAGGAGTAAAGGAAGTCTTTTTTGGAAGAACAATATTTTCTTGTTCCCATCAAGAGAGAACTGTCATCGATTCAAGGAATGCAAGAAACACTTACATCAACAGAAGGTTGCTTTTGCACTGATGTTCCCGGCCAAATTTAGAATAGATACTAAGGATGGCCGCAAAATATTTGCCTGCCCACAGCAAGCAATGTCCTTCATAAAGTCAATGGACAGAGTAAGTCATTGTGTGATGCAGGTGAGTGGACCTGGCTCACTGAACATTCACTTGTTTATCCAAGGAATTTAGCGCCATCTTTGTTTCTTTTTGTGCTGGTTCCGCCTAGCGGCTGGTGTATGTTTTGGTTCTGCCTAGTGGCTGGTGTATGAGTAACACTCCTTTGCAGCAGTTTGTGGATGAATCTGCATGTTATTTGTTCTTATGCCTCCTATTTGTTGGCGTTTGTTTTCTGGAATATTTCTTGCAATCATTGGAGTGATTAAGGCACATGTTGCTCTCGTGCATCAGCCGAGTGGGCCTGACTCACTGAACATTCACTTGACTGAACGAGGAAACGTGGCGCCTTTTTTGTTTCTTTTTGTGTTTTTTCTGCCTAGTGACTGGAGTGTGTTTTGTGGAGGAACAGTCCTTTGGACCAGTTGTTGATGAATCTACACGTCTTTGTGTTTATCCCACCTTTTGGCTTGAGTTTGTTTTACAGAATATTTTCTGTTGTGAAATTCTGTCTCACAAAATGTGTATAGAAACACCAGACTTGAACAATCCGATGGCAAAGTTGTCGCAGGGGCTCTCTTAGGTGTACATGGACTAGTTGAGTTTAGAGGGATGGACGCCAGTTGGTGCTGTCTTGTGCGCGTGGTTAATGCACATGTTTTTCATGTTTTATTTTTGTTCTGGGTTTAGAGTTTGGTTGTTGCTCTAATGTTGAAATGTGATCTTTATAATTTTGTTTTTGACAGAATCTATTTTTTCTAATATGTCAATGTGACAGGGCGGAGGGCGGGCCGGGTCGTGATTCTACACACCCGGTCCCTTATGAGGCTAATCAAGCCTCCGGAGGATGGTGCGGGAGAGAGAGATTGTTTACGGACATGTCCGTCATGTGTGAGGTTGGGGCAGCCCATAAAAAGAAGGAAGACTATTTCTTTTCTTAAACGTAAGAAATATAATATAGTGTTTCTTCAAGAAATACATCTTTCCTCACAGAAAGCTGAACAATTTGGGAAGATATGGGGTGGACATCTTTTCTTTAGTGCAGGCTCAAGTAAGAGCAGGGGAGTCATTACATTGATAAGTAAACTTCTACAATGTAAATGTCTCAAACAGATTAATGATAAGTTAGGAATAGTCATTATTGTTTTCAGAAATTCAGGGGCAAAGTTGATTTTGGCTTATATTTACGCACCTAACATTGATGATCAGGGCTTTTTTATAGATCTTGAAGGGATGTTACAAGCCGCTGGCACCACTCATGATATAATATTGGAAGGAGACATGTCAGTCCTTGATCATAGTGAAGCAAAAGTGTGTAAGCCCCCTAGAGCAACAGTGACATTACAGATATTTAAAGACTTTTGAAACCATCTGGTAGGGACTATAAATTTTTTTCGTCAGTCCATAAGATTTATTCTAGAATATATATATTTTTTTAAATATCGAAGTCCCACATTTCATCTGTTATGGATTGCTCAATAGGAAACATCTTAGTCTCAGATCATGCACTGGTGAGTTTATAGGTGTTGCCACATATGGAGAAAAATAAATCATATAGTTGGCACTTTAATGTATCCCTTTTTGCGAAATCCTGATTTCCAACAATTATTAAAGGATGAAATAAATGTTTATATGGAGACCAAGTGGTCCTCAATATCCTTTGTGGGTGTGGTTAGGAGGCACTTAAAGCAGTTCTCAGGGGTCGGATCTTACAGTATGCCTCATTCATCAAAAAATCCAAAGTACGAGAACTTGTGGAGATGGAAGGGAATAGTGAAAGTGCCGAGGCAGAGCTAAAGTGCCGAATGTTGTCTGATGGCCTCTGAGAATTGACCCAATTGAAATACAGATATAATACTATTTTGTCATGGAAGGTGGAGTTTTGGATATTCAGGGCAAGACAAAGCAGGGAAGCTTTTGGATAGATATAGATATATAAAGCAGAGAGAGTCTTTTTCTACCATTCCCTCATTGAAATCTGCTGGTGGTGAAATATTTACCTCAGCCATTGATATCAATAATGCTTTTAAAGAATGCTATCTTGATCTTTATAGTTCCACATTAGATATAGATCTCCCTAAACTGAGGCCTGAGCAAAATAATTATCTTGATTCTGAGATAACCTTGGAGGAGCTTTACGAGGTAATTAAAGCCTTGCCTACAGACAAGGCTCTGGGGCCAGATGGTTTTGCCACTGAATTGTTTTAAATTTTATGCTACAGAACTGGCTCCACTTTTTTGTTTATATGGAATCATTAAAGAATGGAAAGCTTCCGCCTACCATACAAGCCTGGGTCAGTCTGATTCTTAAAAAGGACAAAGATCCAAGCAAGTGTAAGAGTTACCATCCAATTTCCCTGATCCAGCTAGATGTTAAAATATTGTCAAAAATTCTGGCTAACCTATTAAGTAAAGTTATGACATATCTTATACAGATATGTCAACTTGTGATACAGATCAGGTGGGGTTTATTCAGGGCCACAGCTCTTCTGATAACATTAGGCATTTAATCAATATTATGTTGTCAGTCAGACTGCGGTCACGGCCATCTAACTTGATGGCAAAAAGGCAATTAATATGGTAGAATGGGATTATCTTTTTAAGATTTTTGAAATATACAGGTTCAGGAACATTTTAATTGGATGGATTAAGTTACTTTATAGACACCCTGTAGGGGCGGTACAAACAAATGGATTAATTTCAGATTATTTTACTCTGGATGGAGCACCCAGCAGGGTTGCCCTCTTTCCCCATTATTGTTCTGTCTTGCCCTGGAACCATTAACAGCCGCGATAAGAAATGAGGACGAATTTCCAGGGGTGACAGTAGAAGGTGTGGCACATAAGGTTCTGCTTTACGCAAATTATATTTTATTATTTGTCTATGACCCTACTAGATCTATGCCTTGCCTCCACAGAATTATTCATTCCTTTTCTAAGTTCTCGGGATACAGAGTTAATCGGTCTAAATCCGAAGCTTTGTCTCTGGCAGCTTACAGCCCAGTAACGGCTTTTCAGCCAGATGCCTTTCAGTGGCCCAAACAGGGCATGAAGTATTTGGGTATTTTATTCCCAGCAAATTTGTTTGTGTGTTGAATTAATTTTTACCCTTTAATAAAAATATTTTCGAGCAATGTGGGCAGGTGGGCTTCATTACATTTATCGATGATTGGGATGGTTAATGTTATTAAAATGAATTGTATTCCAAAATTCAACTACCTGCTACTGTCACTCCCAATAGATGTCCCCTTCTCTTATTTCAAGCAATTTGATAGCATAGCGAAGTCCTTCATTTGGAATGGAAAATGTCCCATATTACATTTCAGTAAGCTGCATAGGCCAGTTGATAAAGGTGGGTTAGGCCAACACAAGATTTAGTTATATTATTATGCGTTTGGTCTCAGACATTTGGCTCATTGGTCGCTTCCACCTGACTGCTTTTGGGAAAGGTCATGAGGCATCAGTGTATTACTCCCTGCAAATTCAGAGTCTGGGAGACGGAGTTTCAACTTCTCTCAAGAGAATATGGGTGAAGGATTTAAACTTGATATTGGAGGAGGGAGAGTGGGCTAGGATGCAAGGATGCACCTTATGCAATTCAAGATTTTACATAGATTCTATTCTCAGGAGTGGTGTTCAGAGATGGGGAGTGTGGTGGCCTTTGAAAAAAGGTCTTTTAGAAGACTAGGGAAAATTAATTTGTTTATGGAGAAATGGGGCGGATATTTGACATTGCTGGACGTGTGATGATTTTTTATTTTATTTTTGTGTGTCAATAATCATGTGTATATTATGGGGGGTGGGGGTGGTGGTTGTGGGATTTAAATGTTGATTCCATATGATTTGCTCTTCTTTATTTCATGTAGGAATCAATAAAAAAATGTTAATTACAATTTTTATTTTACAAGAACATACAATACTTTGTGTTGTTGGTTAAAACAGTTTGTGTTTGATAATTATTGTGATTATTATCAAACCATATTTTAAGACATATTTATACTTGTATGTTTTTCATACTCTGTGATTTCTCTTCTTTTTCCTGTTTTAGTTCATCATGGCCCATTCTTCTTCATTCAGAAGCTGGTGTAGATGCTTAAAATCTTCCTTGATTTTATTCTCTTCAAGTCAAGTCACGTCAAGCCTTTTTATTTGTATAGCATCTATCACAACACACATCATTTCAAAGCAGCTTTACAGAAGATCCTGGCATTGAGCTGAAAGGATTTGTTAAAAAAAACAAGTACAAAAAACTAGGGCTGGGTATGGCCAGCACCTCATGATACAATACATATTGCGATACACGTCCCGATACGATATATCAGGATACATCACAATATGATGGTTCAATTTAGCTTTTAATTTAAATTAATTTGGGTATAGTTCTGTTATAATGTCATTTTTGCTTGCATACAGCATAAAGAAATTCTCTTTCAGCTAATGTTGTTATTCATTATACAGGGGACCTTCTAACTTGTTAAATTACATAAATTCTATCAATTTTACAAATGTTATTTTATCATTAGTTTTTCATCATATTGGTGACATTTTAGTTTTTAGTTAAAAAAAAAATGTAGTCAATGTATTACATCAATCAATATGGTGTATTGAAATTGCATATATTATATTGCATATATACAGTAAATTGTTACATGTTTGTTGTTTGCATGCCTTTTGTACTATTACTAGTACTATTGTACTAATTTGTACTATTAACATGTATTTACTTAGATATGTAGAGCAAGTGCTAAAATGTTACTGTCTCTTTAAGACCTGTGGCAGGGACTTTGCCAGTAGTGTTTGTTTGATCGAATTGCTTCTTTATAGCATCCATGCTATGTGTGAATAGAATGAAATGTTCATTTTGCTGTTTTGAAAACAGAAAGGATATTAAAAGAGACATTATTAAACAACAAATGGTTTGCTTGGACCTAGTCTTTGCACTCACATTACACATATCTCTGTGCTGAACTTCTATGCCACTACACCACTTAACAGTGGTGAGTGAAATAAAAAAAAATACCAGCCAGTGGGTAATCACAGACATTTTTTGTAGCGATGTTTATAGTGAGTCAAGCCGCAAGCAACAGACAGGATATGATGTCATGGTTGATGGCTTCTGAGCACTTATGGCCAGAGCTTGGCCAAAATAATTACATTGGACACAATATACCCTGTTAATGCTGTGGACACAGCTGTTTTCTGTGTAAAATCCAAAATATTTTTTATCACAATTGCAAAACTTTTATTAGAATGACAATAGAAGATGATGAAGAAGAAGAATAGATTTTGGAGGATTTAACATTATTCAGAGTATGACAATCCCTTTCGTTCATTCTGAAAGTGAAAATGGAAATGCATGGTAAAAAAAAAAAAAAAAAAAAAAAATCAATATTGATCTGCTCCAACCAAAATTGATCGCATCTCTTCAGAAGATTAAACAACCAGAGTCATGGATTACTTTTATGCTGCCTTAATGTGATTTTTGGAGCTTTAAAATTCTGGTCACCATTCACTTGCATTGTATGGACCTACAGAGCAGAAATGTTCTTCTAAAAATCTTAGTTTGTGCTCAGCAGAAGAAAACAGTTATACACATCTGGGATGGCATGAGGGTTACTGGGTGAGTAAATGATGAGAGAATTTTCCTTTTTGCGTGAACTATCAGGCATTCGATCCTCCATAGTGTTTAACACACCGTCTGCAGCCACGGTGGCCACACGATGGCAGCACAGGTTCATTAAAACGACTCGGAAAACAGTGCAAGGAAAATCTTCATTGCATAAGTGACGTTTCGACGCCATTTCTCTGAACTCCACTAGCTCCAACAAGTAACTTGTAATAAACACTAATTAAGCCAATCCGCAATTTTAGCTCGCCTCAGTAACTTTCAGATTGTCTAGTGTGTGAAGTATCACGCTTTGATGAAACCCGTCCAATACTACAAACTACACTGTTTATCTTGTGAGGATTGACAGCGGCTGGCAAATTAAATAAACTTATGATGCAATACCGCCACCTTCTGGACCGAAGTGGGAGCATAATATAATATAATATAATATAATATAATATAATATAATTGTATTTGACCATTGTCCCTGGCAATTAATCTCTATGCTGCTTTCATGGATGGATGGAAAAAATACTTAAAGTCTCATTGTTATTCCATTTTCCTTTTAATTCAGAATAAATATTGGATTTTTAACAGACGAAAAGCAAGCTGTAAAATGTAGACACAATTATTGGGCAGAAGTGGAACTATATACTTGATAACACTTTATGCAATCTATGTTAGTCCAGCAGTATACAGTCTATGTACCTTATGTATATTATAGTTTATCCTCAACATAACTATTATTTACAAGTGAGGTACTATTAAATTTTTTTTTTTTTAAGATTTACACATTTTAATTTAATAACAAAATTACAATACCTAAATATTTAAAATATTAATGTTATATTAATTAAATTCAGTTAAACAATTCAATTTCATGGCATTTTATTATGAAATTGAAATGTGTAAATATAAATAAATAAAAAATAGGCTAAATTATTGAAAATATTTTTTGGAGTGTGGAGTGGTTACTCAGGCCATGAAACATTTTAGCTGCTCAAAATGTACTAAAACATACTGTATTAAAAATTCAGCAACAGCAACATAATATAGCTAATATAATAAGCAATTCTCTATAGAAGCAAACAGTAAAAGTAATTAACAATACTTGGACATGACAAGTCAATATTACTCCAAAACAGCTTGTAAATCATGTCTAGCTGCCAGCTCCAAAGTATATGTTCACATTATTGATTGTTTAGCATGATGTAAGAACAAACAGAACAATATATTTAGCAAATACACCAACTTCAAGGAAGCTTTCATTTCGGGGCAAAATCAAGAACAAAAATTATAACAATTCATCAGAGAAGGTTTATACAAAAATGTTTGGACACCTATATCATTTCCAAACCTTCAATCCATCTGTTCTTTATTCTGAAAAACTGTCAACCATTTTATTTAAATATTTTTCCTACATCTGTATATCATGAACAGTGGAAAACATATTACATTTCACACTTTTTCACCCTTTGTCTCAAAGGCAACACACAGAGAAGCTTGCCTACATGACTAATACATTTTGGTTAAGCGGTGTGCGCATGGACCATTATGCATCACACACACACATCACTTCTGCTAAATTTTCATTCATAATTTGATAAATTCATAAATCCAGTATTTGCGTATTGTGGCCGGGAGAAGTAACCCAGGGAAAGGTACCCCGTAAACCATGTCTTCTAAGCAAATACCAGTTATGAATATTCAAAATAAATGACCAAAGTTAAATCTCACGCTGTTCCAGAAATGCTACAAAATTGCTTTAATTTGGCAGCCAACAAATGAGGATTGCTCAACCACAAAACCTGGACTCTGACAGTACAGGGTTTTAAGTTTGTGTACGGTGCTAAACAGTGTTCAGGATTTATTAAGGCACTTGTCTCTTGGTTTAGGATAGTAGGAGCACATAAGGAAGAATTGTATTTTAGAACTAATATTAAAAACTATAAACCCCATGTAGGCCTCATTTGCCTCATATTCTGAGCATTATTATACAAAAGTAAGTTCCGGTCCTCTAATCTGATTGGACAAGCGATGTTCCAAGTGTGCTGATATCTATTATAATAGCACTTGGGATGCTTAACTATTTGTATCACTTTGCTTGTCTATGTTCGCTGTGTTCCACACCAAACCAAGTCTGTGTCACTCTGCGACATACAACAGTTGATCTTGCTTTGGTTTTATTTGGAACAACTTTTGTTAGCAGAGAAAAATGAGACAAAATAATTGCCCACTTTGTGTCTAAAATGTAATATTAACCTCTTGTTTATAGAACAATCATGCTAATGTGATATTGCTTTATTCTATTGAAATTTATTTTAAAGACATTTTATGTAGATTAAATAGATGAAGTGGAAGTTCTGTCCATTTAATAGACTATGACCCATTTTAGATCTAAAACACAGAGCACAACTGTGTCTTGCGTGACCATTTTAATGCTCTCCCAGCTGTCCAAAGAGTTCTTTGTTATTTTGCTTCCTCCTCTCCTGGGCCGTCTTCAGGAAATATATTCCCATCTGTAGTGCCGGTGGGGGTCGTGGGAATTTGCATTGAGCTGTCTGATATCTGAGATAGAGTGTCTGTGTCTTGCTCTGAGTGCGGTTCATGGACTGGTGAGTTGGGCACCACAGAAGAAGAGATGGAGCGCTACAAGGTATCAAAATATTTGGACACTTAATCCACACTTACAAATGTATGAATGTAATTGCATTAGATGATAAAATGTATTGCATCATCAAAATAGCATCATTTGTTTGCAGATACCACTTGGTTTGATATTTAGTTTTTAATGCACAACAACTCATAGACTACATTTAATAACATGTATCTGGTTAGATGACAGTGTTTGTGGCTGTGTTTGTACCTGCAAGGAGATACTGGATCTGTTGTTCTTCTCCTTCAGTTTGGACCATGTTCTTTTTATCCCTGATTTCTCAGACATTTCCAGCGCTGCTTTTAACAATTTGGGTGTCTCGGCACGTGGAGGAATAATCAGGACAGGTTCTTTCTCTTTCTCTTCCTCTTTCTTCTCAGCTGGCTTTTTCACCATTTTCCTTTAGGGCAAACAGCAAGTTACATATGAACAAAAGCTAGGGTAGAAATGAACCACTGGAACATATTGAGAAAGACTGTAAATTCAAGGAATGGGCAGGTTGAACTTGATGTATTGACTCTTTTTTATTATATATTTAGCATGTATCTAAAGCTTTGAAATAAAGTAATTATCCTAACCAACTGACAGTGCTCATTCAAAGGAACTACAACTAAATAACTACAAAGTTAACCCTTAAATGCATACCTCTGGTCTTTAGTGACCCAGGACCTCATTCCAACCCCTGTACTTCATCCATCTTTATTATTCCTCAACACAATGTTTTTATTTTTGGTCTATTATGGCGTAAGTACTGAAAGTGCATAGGGTAATTTAAGGCCCTAGTCATGTAATATTTGTATATAACTTTTTTACCTTACATAAATTCTTTGATATATGAAAAATAAAACATCAGAATTTATAAAAAGTATTATTTTAGAATTATCTTGAAAACATTTTTAAACCTTTACACTATCTGGGCACTTTGTAGATCCATTTGTCATTTATATATACATGTATATATATATATATATATATATATATATACATGTATATATATATATATATATATATATATATATATATATATATATATATATATATATACACACATATACACACACACACACATATACATACACACCGGTATCTAAAGACCAGAATATTAGCATGCATTTAAGGGTTGAATGTATTATAATGGATGACATTTATTATAATGTATTTTTGTGAAATTTTTTATGTATTAAAATGTTTTATATTTTTTTGAAAATAAATAGAGGTCTGATAATTCAAGCCTATTAAATGTTAAACATTATGGCTTGCAAATACAAAGTTTAATTTTCTAGAATAATTACACATTTTCTCATCAAATATTGCAAAAACTTTCCATTTAATTAAATTGTCAGTAATATTGGTATCATTATAGGCGATATTGGCCTTGATCCTACTTGGTATCAAATCGGGGAGAAAAAACTGTATTGCCCATCCCTAAGCAATGGAAAAAGGTGAATGGAAAAGTAAAGAAATTAATGTTTCATAAGTTTCCTTCTAGCATCTGCACTCACTTTGCTTTCTTGCGGAGCAGTTTTTGAGACTCTGGATAGTGCACCAGGATCTCACTCAGGTCCTTTTTAGTCAAAATAAAGAGGTTGGCAAAGCCACGTGCAATGACATTGGCTGTCCGTCTGTTCCCTCCTCCCACTGCAAGCAAGCTTTATTCAGAAATAACAAAGGAAACAAACAAGCCATAAGATCAACTGATCTGAGGTATCTGAAACAATGCATATAAATGGAGAGTTTTTATTAAAGTAAAATTCTCATCATTTACTCACCCTCATGCCATCCCTGATGTGAATGACTTTCTTCTGCTGAACACAAATGAAGATTTTTAGAAGAATGTTTCAGCTCTGTAGGTTCCTACAAAGTAAGTGAATGGTGATCAGAAATGTAAATCTCCAAAAAGCACATAAAGGCAGCACAAAAGTTATCCATAGGACTCCAGTGGTTAAATCCAAATCTTCTGAGCAAAATGACAGGTGTGGGCAAGAAACAGATCAATATTTAAGTCCTTTTTCCACTTTTTTTGTTTCTTACAGTGCATTCTTCATGCATATCGCCACCTACTGTTCGGGGTTAGTCAAAGTTGAAGATTTATAGTAAAAAAGGACTTAAATATGGATCTGTTTCTCACCCTCACCTGTCATATCATTCTGAATATATGGATTTAATTTATGGATTACTTTTATGCTGACTTTATATGCTATTTGGAGATGCAAATTTCTGGCCACCATTCACTTGCATTGTATGGACCTACAGAGCTGAAATATTCTTCTAAAAATCTCAATTTGCGTTCAGTAGAAGAAAGTAAGTCATACACATCTGGGATTGCTTGAGGGCAAGTAAATGAGAGATTTAAATTTTTGGGTGAACTATCCCTTTAAGAAGCCACATGCAGCAGTCCTCACCTGACCTCCCCAAACACTGCTCCAGCTTTCAGGGTTACAAATACTGTTTTCCCATCTGGACCACCAACTACCTGGACTTCCCCTGCCTTTATGATGTACATCTCACGGCCCACTTCATCCTGTACTTTCAAAAGCATTTGACATGAAAAACCCATTTCACAGATCAAGCAGAACAAGTAAACACATCACTGTGTATCTAGTGCACATCCCTTAGGATTTGAAAACCAGACTACTCTTTGATAATCTCCAGTTGGACTGTCCATTGCCCGCAAACATACACTGATGTGTCTCCAGAAACACATGCACAGATGAACAGAGGTGTAAAGTCTGTTATGAAATAATATTCTATAAGCTACTTGCCTTTTTGCAGACATAGTCTCCTGGAAGATACACCACAGATCGGAGCCTCTTCAACATGTCAAAGATCATCTGTCTATCACAACCCTGAGAAAGTTAAAATGACGGAGGAATAAAAAGAGGATAAGAGCGACAAGGAGCAACAAAAGGATTTCATACAACTTTAGCTCTGGGGGGCCTGGGTAGCTCAGCGAGTTAAGACACTGACTACCACCCCTGGAGTCAAAAGTTCGAATTCAGGGCGTGCTGCGTCCCAAGGATCAAATTGGTCCCGGTTGCTAGGGAGGGTAGAGTCACATGGGGTAACCTCCTCGTGGTCACTATAATGTGGTTCCCGCTCTCGGTGGGGTATGTGGTGTGTTGTGCGTAGATGCCATGGAGAAAAGCATGAAGACTCCACACGCACTATGTCTCCATGTCTTAGAGCACATTGGGAATTGGACATTTCAAATATGGGAGAAAAAGGGATAAAAAAAAATAAATAAAAATAAAACAAAACAACTCTAAAAAATGTAAGCTCTTTCAAAAGCATTTGAGACATAATGTTGACCACCACAGGAAATATTCTGACTTGTGCCTCAGTCTTGTTGATTTGAAAAAGCTAAATTCATAGTAACAGTAAATAATTTACAATGGAAGTAAACAGAGCCATCCCTTAAAAGGTTTTAAAAGTAGAAATTGCATTTTTGTTAAAGCACTTAAAGGGTAAAATGAGCAGTTAGGCAGAATGATAGCCTCATTTCCTCACAATGTATAGAAAAAAGATGCAATGAAAGTGAATGGTGACTAAGGCTTAAAATCTGCCTAACATCTCCTTTTGTGTTCCATGGATAAGAGAGAAAATCTTATGGGTTTGCAACAATTTGAGGATGGCCAATTTATAACAAAATGTACATTTTAGGGTGAACTGTCCCTTTAAGGCAAATAATTTTAAAAACAAGAAACATTAAGTCTTACAGTAGCACTTACTTGGAAGAGTGGCACTTTACTGATAATGGAATAGTTGACATCCACTGCAATGTCAAGCCTCATCTTGTCGGGTAGTTGAACTAGCAACTCCTGTTCATCTGAATGAGACAACCAAATCTCCATTTATATTAAACAAAGATGGATTATTAGAGGGATTATGGAATTAACAGCTATACTTTATTGTTTTTGAAAAGAAATTCAGTGGTATTTATGCTATAGTATGTGTGTAAAATGGATACCAGTATAATTTTACACATATTCTTATAGTTAAAACCACACTTACAAGAATTCTTGCTCCAATGTATATGTTTAAACCACCTGTACACCGATTAGCCACAACATTAAAACCACCTGCCTAATAATGTGTAGGTCCCCCTCGTGCCGCCAAAACAGCGCCAACATGCATCTTAGAATAGCATTCTGAGATGCTGTTTTTCTCACCCCAATTGTACAGAGCAGGTTATGTGAGTTACCGTAGAGTTCACAATAAACGTCTACTTTCAGTTTCACTTTCACATTCTTCTTCTTTTGTCACATTTTTCATGCATATTGCCACCTACTGGTTAGGGAGGAAAATTTTCATGAAAAAGGACTTAAATATTGATCTGTTTCTCACCCACACCTATTTTATCGCTTCTGAAGGTATGGACTTAACCACAGGAGTCAGATGGATTACTTTTACGCTGCTTTTATATACTTTTTGGAACTTCAAAGTTCTGGCCATCATTCACTTGCATTGCATGGACCTACAGAGCTGAGATATTCTTATAAAAAGAGTAGAGTAAATGATGAGAGATTTAAAAAATGTTGGGTCAACTATCCCTTTAAAAAATGTTACTGTATGTACTGTATTATATAAAAGTAAGAAAAGTGAAATCCATATAAAATTATTTTGTTGTTGATATCTGTCAGGTTACTCTCTCATCTATATCTCATCTCACCGTTCACACCAAATGTGTTTTTCTTTCCGTCTGTGTTGTTGTCTTATATGTAAACATGTACCAGACGGCCATCTTTGACAGTTGCACTGCATCTCGCTGTTTTTCCCCAGAGTCTTGCGCAGAAACACCTGTTTTTTTAAATGCCATGTGCATTTATCTCTATTCTTTGCACACTTTTTTTAGCCCAAGTTTTTCCTTGCCTTGTGTCTTTTGAAAAGTGCTGTACATATAAACTGAAATTTAATTGTCTTACCCAACATGCCTTGCGACTGCCATGTGTAGCTGTACCAAGTTTTCACTCGGTTCTGCACGTCCTTTGGGATGCGGTAGGAGGCCATGTACTTCACTGTGTTATCCACACAGGCACGATAGTTCGTCTGAGCCGCTGTGGCTGCACCCACAACATCTCGCATCTAACACAACACAAGCCATTACTCTGTGATCAACAATGAAAAGCACTAAAGAAAAACAATCTAGTGAGACCAATCTACCGATCCCCGGCCATATATGATAATGGCCTTACCTGACCAATCATGATGGAAAACACAAACACTCCAATAAAGTAATTGATGAGCTGAAAAACGATCTCAAAGAGAGTTGTGGGTCCCGGCAGGCCACCGATGGTCAGCAGAGTCTTCACAGCAAAGTAATAGCAGCGAATATAACTGTTAATGTCACACATAGGGAATAAACAGACAAAAGGGACAAAATAGTAATTCTTTGTACCTCAAATTGTACTCATTGAGAACATTTTGAAGGAACTGTTTCAAAGGTTTAAAAGGAATTAAAATTAAATGTAAAAATTAGACACATTTAGAAGATTTTTAAGAACTCAGCCATGATTGCGAAAACATATTTTGTTACTCGTTAGGTTTTTATTTCTGTTGCGTTGCACTTTGTAGCTCTGCCCACAATTAAATCCCATTGGTCCAAAAGCATAGCCACATAGCTGTATATTAAACATCAAATATGGATTTGTTGTGCTGATATGGATATCAATCTTTATTTGGCAACAAATAACTTAAAGTGAGGAAAGAAAAATAACATGAATCAAGAAAATTGTTGCGTCACACCTGGTTAGCACACAGTAAACTTACAATGTGTGAGGTCAATGGCAATTCACAAACCTATTGCCCGTCCCATCATAGGCCCAATCTGAGAAACCCAGACCCTCGAATGATGAGCCCCAATAATAGAGACAGGCATTGCAGTGGACAGCATACAGCAGGTAGGTGGTGGTTCGAACCACTCTAACAAAAGAAATGAGAGATGAGGGCCAGGAGAATCACTCCAAATTAAGGGTTAAATGTTGATTAGGTAAAAGTCCTATACAAAGGCTTATAGAACAGCTTACCTGTAAACATAAGCATTGGTCAGGATGGCTTCCAGACGTTTGTTGAATTCAAAGAAAGACATGAACTGCACAAAGAAAGACACATTAAAGAATTAAAAAGGTTCATCCTGGATTGATATTCCTAAAGCAAAGTTAGACAATCATTGTAACAGCATGCCTTTAGTATCCTTGGTAAGCGCAGAAGTGGATTAATCCCCGTTTTGAAGTAGAGCAGCTCTAGAGGAAGCAGACTGATCACGTCCAGCTGCAACACAGGAAATCAGAAGCTTAGGTCTGAAACAAACTCTACATAAGTATGCAAACACAGACGCTTCAAGCAACACAAGCTTGATTTTGCGTGTTGTGTTTTTAGAAATATGTCTTGGACTCGATTGGCCTCGAGTGATGCAATCACACTTTAAGTGATGTAAAAGCGAAGAGCGTGTGACGAGTCGGCTGTCATCACTGCCGCTATCGCCATTGAGAATGAGATCATTATGAATTTAAAAACCTGAGATGTTCTGCATGATCGTGCGATTTATTATATAAACTGGAAAGGAGGACTGATTTTCACTACAAGCAATTTCGTAAGTGCTTTAATACATTGTTACAGCAACATCAGGAGTTTTCTAAGTATAAAGTATGCTGCTTGAGCATTCAGAGTCAGATCTAGTTTTGAAAAGTAATCTTGTACGCTGACGAAAGATTTTATTGCAAGCAAAATTTAAATCGCAAATATTATTAGCTTTTTCTTGATATTAGACCTCCTTGGTTCTGCCTTTCGTGCGTGGACATGTTTTTAAAATATAAATTTGTATTATTAGTTGACTGCCATGTAATGTATGATACGGCATCTTATTCATTGTGAAACTGTGTTTCCTTAATGGCATGAATCGCACTGAAGGCCTAGACTTAAAATGCACAGGCTGCGGCTGTGTAACCCCTTTTTTTCTATACATCTTAACATCATCAGTCTCATTAGCGATCATGGTTTCAAGCTTGATTACACTTCCTAGTGCCATCTATTGCTCTGTGTATGCCTCAAGTATGAGAAAGTGTAATCGAGCTTCAAATCATGATCATGCCTACAGATTGCAATGGCAAGGTGTACATTAACATTTTTTTTTATATTTTGGTTTTTCTCAACCAAAACCGATTGGATCGCTTCAGAAGACATGGACAGACACTGGAGTCGTATGTATTTACTTTATGCTGCCTTTATGTGCTTTTTGGAGCTTCAAATGTTTTTTGCAGTAAAAAAATGAGTGCGAGTAAATATTGAGAGAATTAAAATTTTGGGGTGAACAATCCCTTTAAGTATGTTCAACTGGACCGAACTCTTGTAATGCATTGGCTAAGCATTCATGTCATGTCCTTTTGCGTACTTTCTCAAAGTTGTTTCTGGCCTTAGACTACAGAATGAGTCAAACACCTAAATTATCAGCCTCTTTGAAATTTTCCAAAAATTGTATAAACGTCTCACGTTACCTTGAATCGTATAGCTTTGAAGTAATTATTTCTCATCTCCTTCTTGCCACTCTAAAAAGAGAGAATCGTTTGATCACTGATAACTCACATTTTACTGAATTCTAACAATTTACATCTGCTTATACGAACCACGATGTCCCCGTGTTGCACAAACTGCAGTCGGGGTTGGAATGCCAAGATGTCCAGAATGTAGATAGTGTCACATAGGTAGTCTATCAACAGCCACACATGAATGTTGTCTGGCGTTTGATAAGGAAATGCCCAACGAACAGGAATCATCCATGCATTCCAGTTAAACGCCAAAGACACGCAAAACAGCCAAAGTACGTAGATCAGGTCTGCAAAGATTGCAGAGCACAGTTACTGTCACTTACTATTACATCTTACTCAAATGGTTAATGGAAAACAACGTTTACGGCTAAAAAAACATTAGTTTTATGTTTTGATTCAGTGATTTACTTTAATTCACAAAACTGAACTAAATAAATTTGTTATATATTTGAAAATATTGTGCTGCAAGTAGGAACTATGTAAATGAAACAAAATAAATGAAAGATATCTTGTCTCTTAATAAAACAAAAACAGTGAACATAAAGGTTTCTATAGGTCACTTGTGTGCACCTTTTGTTTTTTTCTTTAATTTATTGTTCCTAAACCTGAAACCTAATTGACAAATGACTGTGAGAACAGGAAAAAGAGTAATTGATCAGATTTGTTGGAACTGTGTATGCCAAAACAGCTAAACTGTAAACAGTTGTGGACAGGTCTAAATTAAATCCGAAAGGAGAGGAGACAGAAGGTGTACTCACTAGTGAAGGGGTCGATGCTCGCTGGAAAACGGTATTGCAGAAGCCGACCAATCCTGGACTGAGGTTTCACCTTACAGCACAGAACTTTAGTACTCTCCTCTTCTTTCTCAGCAGGGGCCTCAGGCACTTTCTGCTCAGCAGCAGGCTCAGGAGGAGGTGCTGGAGCTTGCTTAGCTGGGGCTGTTCATAAAAGAGCATATGATCACTTGTTACATACCCTGTAAAACTGCCATTGATTCTGATTGTTTAGTGCCAATCCAGTGTAATTCAATTTACCATTTTTGAATCAAAGTTCATAAAAGTGTCCTGGAAGAGTAACCACAGGTGTCATTTATCACATTAACTATGGACATGTTCCATTAGAATTGATCAGAAAGTGTCCAAATATTTTTTTGGTTTTGATTTGGAACAGTACATCTCTTATTTTGTGAAAACTTTTTGCTTGAAAAGTGTAAAATATAATTTGGGGCCATTGAATGTATTTAAATGCCTATATGCCTATTTGAGTGGTTCCATCCAAGGTTCCATGTGTTTGTGTGATATGCCTGTTATGGTTTCAGATAAATTTATCTTTATCAAACTGTGAAACTGGACTAAACTCACAGGCAGGCGGTGTCTCATCGTCTGAGTTATCTGGATCAATCAATTTCTCTTTGACACGCTCTGTTCTCTCTTTGAACAGCTTGACAAGCTCCTGTAATCTCTCGTTTACTACAGTACTCGTCTGGCTGGCTGACGAGGCAGGCCGTTGATTAAGCCTGAAGCAAAAGATTATTAAGGAATTAACATTAAACCCTTACAATATTATGAACAATGAGAATAATTTATGCATATTTAAGTATAACATATTTGTAAAGTATGTTGGGCAAAATTCCATCAAGACATATATTTAAACAAGAACAGGTTGGGGAATTTCACGTTTTATGAAAATGTTTATATTGTTACCCGTCATCTCCACTCGTGATGCTGCTCTGGCTTGGCCATGCCCTGACAGTGGTTTCTATCTCCTCCTCTTCCTCGTCATCTTGAGAGTAAAGTCTCTTGCTGTAGGTAGAAGACAAAATCGAGTTAGGATGAGGTCTACAAGGCGGAAGGTAGAAAAATACGGCAACTAGTTACAATAAAGGCATTATTATGAAAAAAGTAGACTATAGGAAATAATATTAAGAAATTAATGTAATCAGATGTCTTTTAGCAAGTACTGTATTTTTGACACCAAAGAAAATTTAAATGTAATTCTTGAGGGAAAGTTCACTTACCCTTATGTTGTTCAAAACCTGTATGACTTTCTTCCTTCTGAACTCAAAAGATGTTAAGCATTATGCAAGTCTGAGTCACCATTCGCTTTCATTGCATAACAAAGTGAATGGTGACAGAGGTTGTCATTCTATCAAACACCTCTTTTGTGTTCTACAGAAGACAGAATGTAATAAGGGTTTGGAAAACATGAGGGTGTGTAAATTATGAAATAATTATTTATTTTTTGGATGAATTATCCATGTGAGATTTTATAAAACAATTAATGATATGCACGCAAAACAAAGCAAAAATGTTTGGGTGGATTGTGATGAGTCAACATGAGAACAGTGGGTCCTGATATAGACTGATTCAAAGCATCTTACATCTTGGTCTAAATTGTCTGTGGCTTTCATTCCCTGGATTCGTCATTGTTTGCATCCAGTGAAATAAGTGTGTGTGTATATGCATCAGTGAGTGTGTGTGTTTACACAGACAACAGAACAGTAAAGAAACAAAACATAAAATCAAAGGTTACTATTTGTAATAACTAGAGCTGTCAGAACTAACGCATTAACACATGCGATTAATTAAAAAAGCTTAATACGTAAATTTGTATTAATCACGGTTAACAAATTTACAGATGATACAGCATAAACATTGGTTGGAAGGGCAGAACCTTTGTAATGTGTCCGCCCGATGCACACTTCACAATACACACACACACACACACACACACACAAAAAAGCGCTTCAGTGTCAGTGATAAAATTATTGAGATAGGACATCTTAAAGCTATTTTATGTCCAAAACAAGCCCAGATGGGACTTGTGATAGAAATTAAATGTTTTTCGCCTATGTAAGGTGCACTTAATTACCACAGAAGCACATCAAGTCTTAACTATCATCAAAAAGCTGAATGAGATGTTTTTGCTTGACACTGGCGTTGACGCCCTAATGCGAATAATGAGCGCGACTTCATGATTCATGATATAGGAAAGCAGATAGCCACAGAATTCCTGTTTAATATTGTGGAGGATGAGTGTTTAAGAGATTTAATGCCCACTGTAATGAATATGCAACCTATTTGGGGAATAGTTCTTTCAATTCATCAAACTTGCACTTAGACTTTGGAAAATGTTTAATGTTACTTGAATTGGTGCTATTTTTGTGCATTTCAATCTTTATACTGTAGAAGTCTTTGTTTGGAATATGTTAATAAAGCATTATATTATTACATATATTTATTTGTTTTCTTTCCTAAGAAGGAAATAAATGCATTTTGACAGGAAAAGTATATTAGTGCAAAATCTGAGCACTTTCAAAATCTGCAATTAAATCGCGATAAAAAAAATAAATAAAAAAAACTCTGTGATTAATCACGTTTACAAATTTGAATTGACTGACAGCACTTGTAATAACTAATATTAGACACATTTGCCAAATCAATATTTACTCTTTCTCTTTTCCATGTCCAGAGTAAATAGTGAACAAAGGGTAAATTTACCTGGTTCGGTTGGCTTTAGGGATACCAGGCACAGTGAGAGTTTTGAGGTTGGGGTCCTGAGGGTTGATGATTGGGGGAATAGGGTGGGATCTCCTTCCTCGGAATCCGTCGGAATCAACATCTTCGACATTCACAGCTGGGTGTACACTCAGTCTGGAGCTCACTGCATATCAGGCAGTGTACAATATTCTCATGTATCAACAAAATACATTCAGAATAGCAGTAAAACATATACTTTTGGCCCCAAAACGTATTCTGACACTTGGACACTTAAGACTCATTTACATTCACAAATGTTCTGTATGTCAATGCATTAGATAACAAAATATCAACCAATTTGCATGATAATGCTTGAACTTTTTGCAGAAATAAAATGTTTGCAGTTTGCAAGTATACAGCAGAGTAACCACAGGTGTAGCTCTTCACGTTAACTATGAACACGTTCCACTATGATTGACAACCAGAAAATGTCCAAATACTTTTGTCTTAATTCTCTCTCTCTCTCTCTCATATATATATATATTATATTATATATATATATATATATATATATATATATATATACTGATCAGCCACAACATTAAAACCACCTGCCTAATATTGTGTAAGTCCCCCTTGTGTTGCCAAAACAGCGACAACCCGCATCTTAGAAAAGCATTCTGAGATGCTGTTCTTCTCACCACAATTGTACAGTTGTCAGCTCGAACCAGTCTGACCATTCTCTGTTGACCTCTCTCATCATCAATGCATTTCCATCCACAGAACTGCCCCTCACAGGATGTTTTTAGTTTTTGGCACTATTCTGAGTAAATTCTAGAGACTGTTGTGTGTGAAAATCCCAGGAGATCAGCAGTTACAGAAATACTCAAACCAGCCCGTCTGGCACCAACAATCATGCCGCGGTCTAAATCACTAAGATAAAAAAGCAGTTCTATGGACAGAAATACCTTGTCGATGAGAGGGGTCAACAAAGACTAGCCAGACTGGTTCGAACTGACAAAATTTACGGTAACTCAGATAACCACTCTGTACAATTGGGGTGAGAAGAATAGCATCTCAGAATAGGGATTGGTGCTGTTTTGGTAGTTTTATAAAATGTATTTTTTTAAATATTTTGCTTCAAAAGTCTTGAAACAATATTTGTCTAAAACAAATGCCATTTTTAAGTGTAGCTAAAGTGTCCAAATACTTTTTGGGGCCACTTTAAGCCATGACGATGTTATTCTCCAAGACTAACCTTGTGGCAAAATGGGTCTTAAAGAGTTTGAGGTCAGTGCTTGGTACATAAAGAGGCCACTCTGGTCACTACAGGCACCAACATATTCTCTTGCAATCTAATTATCTCTAAGTCACACTTGGCAGCAAGGCATAGTATAGCAAAGCAGAAAACTACACAGACTAATCTAACAGTAAAAGGTCAAGGTGTGTATCACCTGAGGGTCTAGTGGAGGTAGGGTCATCTTCAATGTGGAAGGCAGGATTGGCTACACCTGACAACCGCCTGGAAGGTGTGATGGGTGGCAGACGGGGGTAAGAGGGCACATTGGGCAGGTCTAGGACAGAGATTGGGGAGGAGGGCGAGGGGGTACGGGGAGAGTGGAGAGGGGACTGGCGGACTAGACGGTCCAGTTCCAGATCCCTAGTCTTCGGCAGTTGCTGCTTGTGCATCCTGCTCTGGTTTAAGTTTGTTTAGGCGGTTCTGAATGTTAGAGTAGTA
Source organism: Moxostoma hubbsi (assembly GCA_032164185.1). Classification (NCBI taxonomy): domain Eukaryota; kingdom Metazoa; phylum Chordata; class Actinopteri; order Cypriniformes; family Catostomidae; genus Moxostoma; species Moxostoma hubbsi. The sequence continues at coordinate 16,312,498 of JAVLUX010000049.1, read as the reverse complement.
TTGCTGGGCACACTGTGGAATGCTGGAGATCTTTTGTGGGATGCTAGATATTGTTTGTGGAATGCTGGATATCTTTTGCGGAATGCTGGATATCTTTTGTGGAATGCTGGATATCTTTTGTGGAATGCTGGATATTGTTTGAGGAATTCTAAAAAGTTGTTGGGGAATGTTTGATTCCTGTTGTGAAAAGATGGAAAACCTTTGTGGAATGCTGGCTATCCTTTGTGGAATGCTTGACAGCTGTTGTGGCAAGCCGGATAATTCCACGGGGAAGCTGGGAAACTGGCAAGGAACACTAAAACGTGACTGGGACAGGTTTGGGAATTGTTGAGGGATTTTGGAGATCTGCTGGGAGATTTGTTGTGGTATCTGAGCTAGTTGAGGGGGTAGTGATGGCAGCTGTTGGGTTATCTGAGCCAGAGCAGGGGGCAAGTTGGGCATGGAAGGCACTTTGGGAAGGTCGATGTTGTTGTCTTTTATGAACTGGTTGAAGCTGTCCAGGGCCTGTGGTGCATAGGGGATACGCATGAGGCAGCTCTTTAGAGCATCACATCTGGAAGGGACTGTGAGGAGAGAAGCACAATTGTCAAACATCATCATAGTTTACCTTTTGTTTTGAGATACTGTGGCTAATTTCAAACTTAGTCATACAGAATATTCTGATAATAATATCCAGAGATGCCAGTTAGGCCTATATGATTTTCAAAAGAGTAATACAAATCTGCAGAACATATAGTGTGTGTTCCCTAGTTCAGTAGTCAGGGCACTGACCAGGTAGTTGGCCATTTCTAACTATCCTTCCCTAAACAATCTTTTTAAATATTAGAGTTGTTTGAAGAAGATTAAAAATACACTCATTTGTATTTTTATTTCTTCATTTGTCTTATTTATCTTTCATGAAAACACGGCGAGTATTAATATCTACTTCGAAAAAATGCACAAGTGTCATTTCTACAGTGATGTTGTTGATTAACTCCATTTTAACGTGCAACCTTGTAATCCTTTTGCAGGTAATTGAGTCATAAATGTCCCAATGTTCAGTGGATCAACACCCTTGCCTATGCCTGAATTTGTGTTCACAATTTACAACATAGAAAGCTAGGGAGCAAAATGAGACACATCAGTAGTCAATAATAAGTCAAATGTTTGGACACATGACTGAATGTACGTTTCTCATGATCTTAAAAAAACTTGATCTAAAGGCTCATGCACATCTGCCTGTAAATAGTTTTGTTGAAAAATAAATTTTGACTGTATAATTTTTATAGACTTAAAATTGTAATATGTATATATACTCACTGAGCACTTTATATGGTACACCAGTACATCTACTTATTCATGCAATTATCTAACCAGCCAATAGTGTAGGTTCAATAGCCAGCAGTGCAATGCATAAAATAATGCAGATATTGGTCAGGAGCTTCAGTTAATGTTCACATCAACCAACAGAATGGGAAATTTCAGTGATTTGGACAATGGCATGATTGTTGGTTCCAGACTGGCTAGTTTGAGTATTTCTGGAACTGCTGATCTGAACCGCTGATGCACAACAGTCTCAATAATTTACTCTGAATGGTTGCAAAAACAAAAAACATCCAGTAAGCGGCAGTTTTTCGGACAGAAACGCCTTGTTGATGAGAGAGGTCAACGGAGAATGGCCAGACTGGTTCGAGCTGACAGAAAAGCTACGGTAAGTCAAATAACAACTCTGTACAATTGTAGTGAGCATCTCAGAATGCACAACACGTCTGACCTTGAGGCGGATGGGCTTCAACAGCAGAAGACCATGTCGTGAACTTTATAAGGACCATAGTGTTCCTAATAAAGTGCTCAGTGTGTGTATATGTGTGTATGAGAAAAAAAAACTCGAAACAGGCAAAGGGTGCCTCTGAAGAAACCAAAATATAAGAAATTTTCATTTGTTTTACATTTATTGGTTACTGCATTATAGTCATACTTCTATTTTTGTTATTTCAGTTTTGATTACTCAAATGTTGAAGATGGTAACAAACATATTTACTAGTAGTGTATGACCATTTTGTACATGTACCATGTTTGCATCAAAAGTAATCACTTACATGATCTATTTTTAAAAAAGATAAACACTCACCACTAATTTCCTCTTCAGTTGATGTACTCTCCACCTACATAACGCAAACAAAAACAAAAAAAAGATATGGGAAACGATTTTGACAAATAGAGGTAAAAGTCACCCTGCTATAAAGGAAAAAGCAATACAATCACTACTTGTGAGCACAGTGTACTTTAACCAAAGCTACTTCAGAGGGAGTATTTTGTACTTGGTGTACTTTAAGTAACTTTGGAAAATAAGTGTCTGCTAAAAGCCGAGTAACATCAAATAAGAAATAAAACATAATTCATTTAAAATTACATCTGTTAGAGAAATAAATTGAGGAGCAACATGTTGGCATTTGAAGAAGAAGAGCAAGAGAAGCTGACAGTAAGATGATCAGATGTATAATACAGATACAGGCACTTTCGTAGAATTACCGGTGTATCCGTTCGTGATGCCGAGCTGCTGGAAATTGACTGAGGTTGCTGAGTGATCGGGGCAGATTCAGCTTCAACGTCAGAGTCCTCTGACTCCTCTTCCTCATGGAGCTCCTCAGCTAGACAGTCTTCAGATTCAGGTCTGGGTTGAAGTTTAGGTTCAAGCTCAGGCTCAGGTTCAGATTCAGGTTCTGGTTCCTCCTGTGTGGGGGCCGGTGAAGGGGGCGTGAACTCTTCCACAGGGGTTTCAGCTGGGCACACTGTGTCTGTTACACCCTCTGTCTCCTGTTGTTCTGGAACAAACTCCTTAACTAAAGGTAATTGACACCTGTGGATGTACGGACAATAGGACACTTTATAACACAGACATCAGTGGTTATATTAACAATAACACCATTCATAAGCAAGTAAACATCCCTGTTGTAACAGCATGACAGAAAATATCACTCAGCTATACATTAACTTACATAAGCACAGTTTATGCATGATGTAACAACAAGTCGAGTGCCTGTTTTGATTTCTAGAACTCCTTTAAATACTACGAAGAGTGCCATGTTTTAAAAAGTTGAACATATTAAAAACCGAAAATATTATCCATTAGCTACAAGGGTTAACGTCATTTTAGCAGAAGTAACTTACTTTGAAATCAGACGCAATGTCTGAATGCATCAGGTGATACAGTGTCCATCTCCGTTCATTGTGGTGCTGCTTGTCTTTAAACACACGCGATATCAAATGTATCGTATGCTGACGCAATTCATTAGAATGTCGTAAATGTTCCGCAGTCCGATATCGTAAAAATATGGAACTGAAGAACCTGCGTCATTTTTAAATGAGGTGAGGCGGAAAATAAGCATCAGAGGCGCGATTAGTAACCATAGCAACCGCAAAGGAGGGAAATCGAGTCTCTATGGGATGCGGTGTGGTTGCTAGGACAGTGTTGCGATGGCTGTAGCACTGCATAATATTAAATATTACGTACCGCGTGTATTGTAATGATGTGTGGTTATGCTGTTACACAAGATACACAAAGCTTATAGAGAGGCAACTTTCAGTTTAATTTTGCGTTGACATCTTAGAAACACTCTTATGTGAACAACAAATCACTTGAAGATCAAAAGAACGTGTTGGCTACAGTGTAGATTTATGGCCATAGTTCATAGAAACAATAAGACATATTATGTCAGTGTTCACATAAAACTTGAGTTGAACACTATTTGGACTTGAGGACATTATGTATTAAAGCAATATTCTCGGTTCAATTAAAAGATAAGCTGTATGACAGAATGTCTGGCATAATGTTGATTACCAAAAAAATAAATAAAAAATATATATACTTGTCCGTCGTTTTCTTAAAAATGGAGGTTACAGTGAGGCACTTACAATGGAAGTGAATGGGGCCAAATTTGGGAGGGTTTAAAAAGGCAAAAATGTGAAGATTATAATTTTATAAAATCACTCATATTAATTCTTCTGTTAAAACTCATGTAATATTTGAGATGTAACGTTGTTTAAATCATAATTTTTACAGTAATTTTAAGGTTTGTTGGCATTACATAACAGAGTTGTTAAATTGGCTATAACTTTACACAGAAAAGGTTAGTAAGGGATTTTATCACACTAAAATTGTGTTAGCATGCATACACCAATGAGCCAAAACATTATGAGCACTCACAGGTGAAACAAATATCATTGACCATCTCCTAACAAGGCAACATGTCAAGGTATGGGATTCGATGGTAAGTGAACAATCAGTTCACATAGTCAACATGTTGAATTCAGGAGAAATGGGCAGGAGTAAAGACCTGAGTGACTTTGAAAAGGGCCAAATTGTTATGGCCAGTCAACTGGATCAGAGCATCTTTAAAACAGCAAGGCAGGTGTGTTCCCGTTCAGCAGTGGTGAGTATCTACTGACAATGGTCCAAGGAGGGACAAACAGGCAACAGGGTGTTGGGCGTGCAAGGCTCATCGATGCTCGATGGCAATAAAGGCTATCGTGTCTGGTCACAACCAACAGGAGGATTAATGTGTCACAAGCCACAGAAAATGTTAATGATGGTTATGGGAGGAATGTGTCACAACACACAGTGCATCGCAGACTGGTCAGAGTGCCCATGCTGACCCCTGTCCACCATCGAAAGCATTTACAATTTGCACACATGCGTTGAACTGGACCTTGGAGCAGTGGAAGAAGGTCACCTAGTCCGATGAGTCCCATTTTCTTTTACATCATGTGTACGTGTGACCCGTTTACCTGGGGAGAGTGAAGGCACCAGGATGCACTGTCCGAAGACGACAAGTCAGTGGAGGGAGTGTGATGCTCTGGGCAATGTTCTACTAGGAAATCCTGGGTCCAGCCACTCATGTGAACATCAATTTGACACGTGCCACCAATCTAAACATAGTTGCAGACCAGGTACACCCCTTCATGGCAATGGTATTCCCTGATGGCAGTGGCCTCTTTCAGCAGGATAATGTGCCTGCCCTGCTACACTGCACACATAGTTTGGGAATGGTTTGAGGAACATGAAGTGTTCAAGGTGTTGCCCTGACCTCCAAATTCCCCAGATCTCAATCCGATTGAGCATCTGTTTGATGTTCTAGACCAACAACTCCAGTCCATGGCGGCTCCACCTCGCAATATACAGGTCATGAAGGATCTGATGCTAATGCCTTGTTTCCAGATACCACAGGACACCTTCAGAGGTCTTGTAGAGTCCATGCCTCGGTGGGTCGGTGCTGTTTTGGTGGCACTCGGAGGACCAACAGGATATTTGGCATATTGTTTGTCTTGTGACTTTACTTTTGAAACAGTGTTTATATTAACATTTACAGACTGGCCCCATTCACTTCCATTGTAAGTGCATAACTGGAACCCAGTTTTTTGCTTTTTTTAAAGAAATTGAGCACATTAAAATGATTTTTTTCTGGTAATCATTATGCCACATGCTGTTGATTGAGCTTAACATATTGAACCCGGAATATTCCTTTAAGGAGTTAATGCTTTTTGAAAGTTATGCAGTTTGTATGAAAAAGTCTTACTCTGCAATTTGATTCCGTATGATTTCCATCTCATTGTCCTCTTCCTGCAGCACTTGCAATCTGTGACAGACACGTGTGAGTCTTGTTAGTGTACAGCCTAAAAATCTTAATACCTCTACTGCAGTGGTTCCAAACCCTGTTCCTGGAGGCCACCCAGCACTACACATTTTGGATATCTCCCTAATAAAACACACCTGATTCAGCTCATCAGCACGTTAGTGGAGACTCCAAGTCCTAGTGTGTCAGAAACTGGAAATATCTAAAATGTGCAGTGTTGGGGGTTCCAGGAACAGGGTTGGGAACCACTGCTCTACTGTATAATATAATATGTCAATATCAATAACTATAAGAATAATTGGATTACAAGTCAAATTATTAAATTATTATTTTTTTTGCAGTGATTTTGTATGTTGTTTTAAACACCTAGTTCAACCCCATTTTTTTAAAATTACATGTATTTCTAATCATATCCTCCAAACTGCAATTGCAATATCAGACACGCACACACACACACACACACACACACCCACACCCACACCCACACACACACCCACACACACACACACACACACACACATTTGATTCCTTGTTGGTGTGCATGTGATTGCATTAATTACTCTTGATCAATATCTTCTGGCTCCTCCACAATGGTCTGAATGCCAAATCGAGTCTGTGCCAACTCCCTGAACGCTATCTCTGTTGTCTGCCTCGCAACTTCTTCTGCCATGCGTGCCATCTCTAAACGCTCCTGCATCAACCTGCAACAGCACCACAAATAACCAATACAATTCATTTTTTTCAAGGTTATCTTCAATAATGTTGTCATCAAGCTGTGATTCAGTGTCATTTAATAGCCAGTATTCCCTCTGTTTTTGACAAATTTGCACATACATTTAGACCAATACACTAATTAATCATTAAGACCAATTTGATTGTCAGTTTGACTGGTTCATTGTATGGAGTCAACTCAAAAGAATGATTTGCTCACAAAGTGGTTCATCATTATGGCTTGCAAGACAGTTTTATTCTACACAAAAGCAGAATGTAACTGGTAAAACATTTACATTAATAATAAAGGTATAATCACTATAGACATTTTTATTAACTTCTGTGACTTTTCCAGGTCTGGAAAATACTTTTCTTGTTTTTTTTTTTTTAGAAACTGATATAAGGTGATGTCAGTTTGCTTTTTATTATCAATGTCTGTTTTGGCTTTGTCTAGTCTCAGTCCTTTTGTCAGTGGAATTGCATGGGTGTCTGACATTAAAAGTTTCATTTAAACTTTAAAAGTTGACTGTATGTGGTCTCCCATCTTACCGTTCCTCCATAATCGATATAGCCATATCCTCTGCCTCTCTCTTGATGCTCTCGATCATGGGCGTCCATCGTCCTGTTTGGGTCTCTGCATCCTCCAGCTCTATGTGTGATTGCGAGGGTGTGGTTACACTCGGTGGAAGAGATTGTTCCAGTGACCGAGGTGTCTGTTGTTGGGACCAAGCTTGTGGAGATGGTGGTGGGTTTACAGTTGTTTTTACTGGCCGTCCAGAACATGTTTCCTTTGCTTGAGCCTCATCATCAGAATCAACCTCCTCAAGAATTAGGTCTGCAGGAATCGATTTAGCACTGCCTATTGAAGATACAGCCATCACTGAACCTTCACATTTTCTATTTATTAAACTTTCACTATATTACTTTTGATTATCATTTGATTCTGTAGTTTAGGATGTGTAATTTGAAAACAAATTCTGAATTTTCTGTACTGAAATGCAGTTACATGTTACACAGAAGTGCATAAATGTCTACACATGTCTTCAATCTCTTTATGAACTGAGGTATGATGAAAATTATTCTCTGTGGTAACAAGCTTAAGTTGAATTCAACCCAGAGTATTTTTTACATTTAATAAAAAAATAAATAAAAAAAAACAAATATAAATATATATATATATATATATATATGCAATAACAATCTTCCAGTTCAATAATTTAAGCATAAATTAATTTAATTTAACATTTCAAACACAAGAACTCATTGTCAGTTTAGTGTTTACAAAATAGGAAACATCTGTTAATTAAATTGCTTCATTCAAATATTTAGTTGTTTACTCTCAAGTCTCAGGTTTAGAGCAAAATTATTTGCATGTGTTTTTCCAAGGAATTTTGGAAGGGTTTTTTTTTATTTTTTTATTAAGGAAAAATACTAATCTCTTTACATATGACTAAATTATGCATTTTCCTTTTATTATGCAATACATTAATCTAATTGAAATGAGTATTAACATTTTATTTATCAAATAATAATATACCAAGTCTCAAATATTAAATAACAGCAACTTTTCCACTATTCATTTAATTTGGGTGGGTACAGTGGCGTTTTGTTTTATGGATATTAGTCAACTAAGGAAACTTGTATTACAATTAATTATAATTACATCAAATGAGGATCATAAAAGTTAAGACATGTACAGTCATACCAATCTAAATGTCATTCCATAAAGATCACTGCAGTGAAAACAAGCGCCCCCTCTGAGAGATTTTAAACATCAACGTTATTAAAAAAAACAACATTTGTATTGAGTTAGTTATAGAGTAGTTTACAGTACTGAGAAAGTCCAGCATTATATACAGTACAATTTCATAGCTGCCTAGTCGTTCAAGAGAACTACAATAATTTTTTTCTTCAAATGCATCTGTCTCCTCTGTCCAATTGTCTTATTCATTATTTGTGTCTTGTTTTCCAGTAAAAGTATCTAAATATCTTTAAAACATAATAGATTTAATTGAGAAGCATATCTGTGAGATAATAAAACTTGTTTTCAGGGAATATATCTGGAATTAAATTTATTTTTCTAACCCTATTGGGAAATTGTATTCATTTATTCATACCTCATAAAATTTTGTTTGATATGTTAAATTATGGAGCAAAAAATAAACTTAATTCCAGATCTATTCTCAGAAATGGAATGTATTTTTATATTTAAGAATGCTTGGAAATGAGTCATGTGACACCATGCGAGGTTCGGACATGTGAACGGCGAGCTCTGCGCACTTTGTTAGTTTTAATACTTTTCATGTCATAAACTGGTGAGATTCGATATACACCCTGATCCATAACTGATCTAGGAAGACAATATGTCAAAGAATTCAAAATCCTTGGGCTCTGGAGACATTAAAAGAGATTTACTTGCTCAAGCTGATACCCCTGACAAGGCCGCAGACCAGGGAGTCAGTTTGGCCAGTGAGGTGAAGGAGATTTGGCATGAATTGCTGAACGTGTCGGCACTGCTGGCAAAGGTCATTGCTGACTTGGAGGATCTTGCTGTAATACGTGGATAGATCACTGTCATGGAGACGAAATTCACTGATATGGTTACAAGAGTGGCGGAGGTTGAGAAACAGATTATCTGGAGTCATCGGAAAGGGAATTAGCTGCTAATCCGCTAGTGACCAATGTAGATTTGGAGCGTCTCTGGGAAAAGTTGGAAGACTTAGAGAATAGTAGCCGGTGAAAACATTTCAGAATTGTTGGTATTCCTGAAGACGAAGAAGATGGAGGTATGGTGAAATTTCTGGATGTGCTCTTTCCAAGTCTGCTCGACATTACAGGCCATAAGCTGGAAATCAAGCAAGCTCACAGGGTTCTGGCTTGGAGATCCGCTGAGGGAGACAGGTCCCGATCAATTCTGGCCAAATTTCTGAGATCATTCGACAAAGGAAGGCTTTCTTGCAAGAACCACAGCATTTTCTTTTTCCCAAACTTTGCAAAATCGACAAGTGGGAAACGTGATCGATTCAATGAATGCAAGAAACACTTATATCAAAGGAAGGTTGCTTTTGCACTGATGTTCCCGGCCAAATTGAGAATAGATACTAAGGATAGCCACAAAATATTTACATGCCCACAGCAAGCGATGTCCTTCATAAAGTCAATGGAGTGAGTAAGTCATCATATTGTACTCATGTTGCAGTTGAGTGGGCCTGACTCACTGAACATTCCTTGACTGTTCGATGAACCGAGCACCTTTTTTGTTTCTTATTGTGTTAGTTACACCTAGTGGCTGGAGTTTGTTTTGTGAAATTACACTCCTTCGGGACAGTTTGTGGATGAATCTGCACATTCATTGTACTTGTGGCAGGGCGGAGGACGGGGCCAGGTCGTGATCCTACACACTGTAGGATCAAGACCCGGCCCCACCCTCTGCCCTGCCACAGTGCTTATGCCTCCTATTGACTGGAGTTTGTTTTGTGGAATATTTATTAAGTGATTAGGTCATGTATTGCAGTCATGTAACAGCTTACTGGGCCAGTTCACTGAACATTTGCTTGACTGCCCGAAGAAACTTAACCACTTTTTTTTGTGTGCTGGTTCCACTAGTGGCTAGTTCTTGTTTTGTGTTATCACGCCCTGATAAGTTTGAAGGTGTTGCCACATACAGAGAAAAATAAATCATATAGTTGGCGCTATAATGTATCCCTTTTGCAAAATCCTGAATTGCAAAAAAATGTTAAGGCCGAAATCAATGTTTATATGGAGACCAACTAGTCCTCAGGATCCTCAGTGGGTGTGGCTTGGGAGGCACTTAAAGCGGTTCTTAGGGTCCGGATCATACAGTATGCCTCATTCATCAAAAAAATCCAAAGCACAAGAACTCGTGGAATTTCGTCTGATGGTGTCAGAGAATTGACCCGATTGAAATACAGATACAGTATAATACTATTTTGTCACGGAAGGTGGAGTTTTGGCTATTCAGGGCAAGACAATCATACTTTGTGTCGGGAGACAAAGTAGGAAAACTTGTGGCTAGATATGTATAGCAGAGAGAGTATTTTTCTACCATTTCCTCAGTGAAATCTGCTGGTGGTGAAATATTTACCTCTGCCATTGATATTAATAATGCTTTTAAAGAATTCTATCTTGATCTCTATAGCTCCATGTCTTCATCTACTGATGACAATATTATACATTTTGAGGAACCATTAGAACTCCCTAAACTGACAAATGAGCAAAATAATTTTCTTGATTCTGAGATAAACTTGGTAGAGCTTGGCGAGGTAATTAAGGCCTTGCCCACAGGTAAGGCTCTGGGGCCAGACAGCTTTGCCACTGAATTTTTTAGATCTTATGCTACAGGACTGGCTCCACTTTTGTTTCAAGTTTATACAGAATCATTAAAGAATGGAAAATTTCCACCAACCATGACACAAGCCCGGATCGGTCTGATTCTTAAAAAGAACAAATATCCAAGCAAGTGTAAAAGTTACGATCCAATTTCTATGATCCAGCTAGATGTAAAAATATTGTCCAAAAATTTGGCTAACTGATTAAGTAAAGATATGATATCTCTTATACATATAGATAAGGTGGGGTTTATTCAGGGCCACAGCTCTTCTGATAACATTTGGCATTTCATCAATATCATGTGGTCAGTGGTAAATGATCAGACTCCGGTCGCTGCCATCTCACTTGACGCCGAGTTACAAATAAACAAGTTATAAATAAACCTGGGGAAAAAAGTATGTTTTAAGAGATTAATTAAATGTAGATAGAGTAGGAGATAATCTAATAAAAAGAGGTAGGGTGTTCCAAAGCTTTGGAGCCTGAACTGAAAAGGCCCAATCACCTTTGGTTTTTAATCATGAATTTGGAACAGTCAATAGCAGCTGAGAGGAGGATCTGAGCATTCTATGAGAAGAGTAGGGACGTAGAAGATTTGAAATATAAAAAGGAGCAAGTCCATGCAGTGCTTTAAATACAAATACTAAAATCTTAAAGTCAACTCTGTATTGAACAGGTAATCAATGAAGTGATGCTACCAGTCTGCAGATAGTAAAATGTAATTTACTACTCTTAGAAGAGCAGACTCAGTATTGTGTTTAGCTCTGAAGCCTGACTGAAAAGGATCCAGAATATCAAATCTGGATAAGTACATCAGGAAATGGGGCAGGCTCTCTGGGAGGGGCAGCAGAAAGAGACTAAAAAAGTTTTGGAAAAAAAAATTATTTATGTTTCAAAAATTTTTCTGCTGTTTTATTGTTTATTTATGTCTTGTTCAGTTGGCTTTTAACCACTGGGTTGCTTGTGTGTTGGGTGGTGAGGGGGTTAATGTTCGGGGGGAAAGTTGTGATTTCATGTGGGTTTGATTTAGCATTTTCTCTTGTGTCTATTTGATGTGCTGCATGGATTAAAAAAAAATGCTTGCAAATTTTTACTGGAAAACAAGCCATAAAAATTGTATAATAAATAATTATTTATTTATTCATTACTGCAGTGCTCTCTGAACTCTGTGACAGTGACAGATTCCTCCTCATTCACCACTCTCTTTCTCCTTTTCTTTAAGGGGTTCTCAGTGTCCTCCCCATGTAACAAAAGGAGAAGATGGACTGAGTTATGAGTTTGTTCTAGACTGCAATAGAATCACTTACCCTGAGGAGCCAATGAGCTTGCTGCCCATGGAGGCTCTTTATTTTTCTAATTGTATTTTGTTGTATCCCTGAGTGGATCATTTTGTTACCCATGCAATGATCTTTATGTGTGTTTTTATATTCTACTGTTTACAGGAGTTTGTTATGAAACATGTAAACAGTGTTGAAAAAGGAACATCTTACTCACCATTTTGCGCAATCTCACCATCCTCCTGGTGGAGAGAAATAGAGTCAGTCTGGAGGCAGAACTATTAACTTGAAGTAGGAACTTGAAATGATGTAAGTGCATTGACCCTCATTTATCAAATGACTTACCTTGTTTTTCAGCACTGGTTGTGGCAGTGAAAGGCCAAGACCATGAACAATCCTGCCCACCATACTGAAAACAATATGTGAAGAACAAAAACACATGGGACAAAAGGTTGCAAAAGGAATTAGCTTGAGAACATTGCAAAAAAAAATAATTTTCGTAATCAGTATTTTTTTACTTGTTTTCCAGTAAAAATATCTAAACAAACTTAAAACAAGATAAATGGGCTTATATACACACACACACACACACACACACACACACACATATGTATGTATTGGTAAGAAAAATAAACTTGATTTAGGATATACGTTAAAGCCCATATGTAACAATACATTTAGCTTTTCTTCATTAACGCTTTAAGCTCTGAGGGTGTTTTTAAACATTTCTTGTTTCTGTGGCATACCCAAAATTAAAGGGTTGTAATAAAAATAAATAAATAAAAACAAGGTGGGTCAAGTGTTAAAAAAAAATTCTGATTATATAGATTACAATAAATTCTGAGGCTCTCAGACTAAAAAACTTGAGCCAAAAATGTACTTTATTTCTTATTTTTTGTAACCGAGTAAAATTTGTGTTGATACTACAAAGCAACCAATAGTTATAGCATTGCAAAAATAATGTAAACTTAGTGTCCTAAAATTTCTCCAAGTGTCCAAAAGCCTCTCCAAACAAATAAAACATGCAGGCATGATTAACAACATCTCATTCAATTCCATTCTGTGTCATTTGAGCCATCGAATATGTGTCATGTACTTGGCGCCATCTCCTGACGGCCAAATATGTAATTAGAGTGAATGATCCTCTCTGCCCATATTTGGATGACTTCTACTTCTGGTTGCAGCGATCTGAATCCTAATATGATTGGTTTAGCATAACTGGACAACATACTACAACATTTTTGATGAAGTCATCTGACCTAGGAAAGCTAACTTGTTTTTAGCCGGATAGCACATTATGTGTTGTGTGCACATTGTGCTTCATGTGGATTATGTAATGATCTATGCAAGATAATCAATTCCTCTAAGACAATAAATAGTGCTGTGCAAAATTATTAATAAATCCCAAAACAGAACACTTCTAATTTGTCTGCAAAATTCAAAGCACTTGTTCACAATGCATACATGCATAGTAAAGTACAGCTTCTAAGCTTTAAAATGATACCTGTTTTGTGTTGGTCAAGATTGTTTTTAAAGGGTTGGATATTTAGAAATGTCTACTAGAAAACAAGACAAAAATACAAAAGAATATATTTTTGACTCACCTGGTTGTTTTAAAATCAACCTCACTTGTCAAGCTGGTAATTGACTCTGGAGGAGGCGAATAAACTGTTTATTCAAAAAATAATGTTTTTTTTTTTGTTTACTAAGGAAAAAACGAAACAGGTATAATATCATTGTTTTCAGTATTGTAAGGTTTGAACACGTTTGATACCTTTGTTTGAGCACTGTGATGACCTCGGTGAAGATGTTGTGGAATTATTTGGAGGTCTGATCACATGTTGAGGCAGAGCGTTCTGGAAACCACTCTTTATCCAGCTAATTACTCTGTTTACACATTGAATAAAGCAAAATTCTTTCTTAGAGACCATTTGCCAGTCCACTAAACAAATTCACATGATAACTTTGTGGAAACTTCTTGTTAACAGCAAGGCTGTTTTCTATAATAAGTAAATATGAACTAGTTTTTAACAGTCTCTGAAAATGTTGTGGTTGCCCGTGCAAAACCAGTAAACACAATGTAATGGTATTCTGTGTGGTTGCGCAGTTATGCAATTGAGGCACCTAATTTGCACCTAATTAACAAATGAGTTCCCATTGCATGTGCTTAATAGAATGGTGAATTATAATACATCACTTACTTAGGAGGAAACTGAGCAGAGGTTTCCACCTCAGACTGCTCATCATCTGACAACATCTCTACAACTGGTATATGTGGCAAGGGCTCTGCATCTGATTTAAGAGATACATGTAGATGCATGACTTTCAATAATACTTTATCCCTCACAAATTTGCAATTTTCCATTTTGCAAAATAAGTGTTTGGTTGATACACACCCGGGAGGTCCTTGGCATCATAGATCTGACAAAAACAGAAAATGAAAACAGAACGATTAAATATAATCATATGATAAAGTTTCCGTTATTGATGGTACTGTTATTGTTATATAAGGTTATATACTTAGTATTTACATTGAATTTATTTGAATAAGCAATATTTCTTGACTTTTAATCTTTAATTTTCATTTAAAATTACTTTTAGTTATTTCTCACAGACTGTTTAATAGGGTCTGGTAAACAAACATACATAGAAACACTAGTGCCCGAAAGGTAGCAAAACATTTGTGCTTAAGTTTTAGGTAAGTTTAGTTTATAAGCTTTAATTTAGCATAAATGAAATGCTGCAGCAGAGCTGCTATGTTATGTTATAATAACACTCTCAACACATACAGTAATGCGAAACTGTCTTAGCAGTATGAAGGTGGCTATAAAGGGTTAATTATATGCAAGGGAGACAAGACCAATCACAATTCAGTATGTAAATAGATGTAAGAAAGAAGACTAATCGGATGCAAAATTACAATGATGTCATCATTGTTGTTGGATTTTGATCACTGTCTACCAATGTAAATCAATGGGATATTAGAAAACTCTAATCTTACATTTTTTTTAAAAAGTATAAAGTTTATAAAAACAACACTAAACATCACACATATAAGGCTAAAATTATCTGCAAAACAAATCAGAAAATTTGTGAAGAAGAAGAACAAGGAAATATCCATGCAAGCACAGTAATAATTCTCTAACCTCTGTGACTTCTTCAGAGTCTGGAATCTGTTGATGTCTGTATTTCTCATCAGGCTGAGGAACCACCTTTCCAATCCCCTGTGAGATCCAACCAATAACTCCAGTCCTGGAAGAAAAAGAGTGCTCAGTGTAACCGCTCATATAGGCTGCATCTAATATGTATTTTTGAGCAGTTAATCAATTCTCTTGCATTATGATGTTCTTGAAGACTATCGATTGTCTTACCTGTCTCCGGTACCTTCTCCTTGAAGTGACTCCAAGAAAAGAAAAAACTGTTAATTTCTAATGAAAATGTCTTGGGAAAGATGTGCTGTTTAATCCTTTAAAGCTAAGAGAATTTAATACTAGTTATGCACATAATAACAGTCATTTAAATGTATCTTATTGATTAAATATCAGATTTGATAAGTGTTAAATATCAAAGCTTTGAGATCAATACTTTAGATTCGATGTTGGCTCTGGAAAGAAAAGGACTCCCTGCAGGTTGGGGCAGTGTGCTCACGAAACCATTGGAGAACCAGTTCATCATACCACTCTGAACACTGACAGAAATAATTATTAAGCATATTTCAAGTACAAACATTCAACAGAATACTAAATAGTTTTCATACTTCATACAAAGGATTTTTCAAAGCTCCTGTAACTTACTCACCTGCCCTGTGAACTCTGAGATGTTTGGTCTTCCTCCCTGTTTGATTTGGATGACTTTAACTTGACTGCATGAGAATAAGAGAGAAAGGGACTTTTATAGTTTATAGGATTTTATAGTATTGTGCATTTTGTTTTATATTAAACCTAGCATCAAACACTGTAAATGTACCTTGATTTTGTGTTTTTCCATCCTTAAGACAAAAAAGAAAAAACAGGATAACAAGAGAGATAATATATAAGAGGGCATATATTCAATATGCCATTGAATCGTTGATTGTGGTTGACAAACAGACACATTCAGTTTCTTTTCTTATTTACTTTTTATTGTTTTTGTCCTTTTGCCACTTTTATTGAAAGATAAAGAGTCTTTAACTTGGGTTAAAGACTCTTTAAATGTGTTTGAAAAAAAAAAAACAAATAGCAAAACACAATATAACCTCTTCAACTCTGCGGAAAAGCCAGCAGGTCCGAAAGGAGGTGCTATGTCGTGAAAAAAGTTTACACTTAAAATGTTCAAGCCTCCGAATACATACAGTAAGTCAAGCATATGTGGTATTGTTTGAAAGCTTAGAATCTGAACTTTTATTAGATAATCACTTCTGCATTTATATTTTATAAAATAGCAAAATATGACTTGAAATAATTTGCATCTCAAAAGTAATGTGGTAGAAACGTTAACATGAATATATATAAAAGTCTTTAACATAGCATTTAAATTGACAAAACATTTACCAAATGAAAGCTCTAATTTTCAGGAAAGCGACTGTTGCACAGTTCGAAAGATTTTCAAAAGAATCACAAAGTGAAATATGATTTCTGTAAGACATCAATTCAAAACATCACTTTTATGCTGCTGAAACTACAAATAGCCAAAAAAAAAAAAACATTATATCTGCTTTTAGCCTTAGTAATTTTTCACTTGTCTGTGAACTTGCTTGTGTGAATAATCCAATGCTATATCTAAGATGTCCAGAACAAAATATTGTCCAACAGGAAATGCATGCCAAACAAATCATCAGATATTTATGTTATTGAATTTCTAATGACACCTAAACTGAGCTTCTATTCCACTCAGAGGCGGAGATATTCAATGAATTAATATGGGTGGTGCATGAACTGAAAATTAGACTGAATGTCCATGGACATCTGAGGACTAAACTGCAAGCACCACATACATTTCAGATCGGCATTTTGTGATTGAGATGATGGAGGTTTATTTTTAAAAATTCTATTCCTTCTAAGATTGTAAACATAAAATATTATTTATGAACAATGTGTCTTTTTTAATTTGGGAGGGCCCAAAAATGCACCAGAGTTGAAGTAAAAGTATAAAAACAATAAAAGCTAAAGTTAACGTGGTAGTTCACCCAATAATTAAAATTATGTGATACATGCTCACCCTCGTGTGGTTCCAAACCTGTATAATTTTTTTCCTCAGGAATACAAAAGGAGATTTTTTTTTCAGTTTTATTGCATTTTGACTGAGGCTAACATTCTGCTTAACGTGTCTTTTTGTGTTTCAATTTTGACAGGATCAGGACCACATGAGCCCCACTGTGTTATAATGTGTCATGTAGGCCATAACAGGCCATGGCCCCAACATTGTCCCCAACACAGTCATTGTCAAAGCTGATATACATCCTGGATTATCTGCACCATTGATGTTAAATACTGCAATATATATTTGTGAGGGGTGTGTTACAAGACCACATTAATGGGCTTGTGGGTGATGTAATCACGGCTTACCACTATGGCCGATTCTTCCCCCAGACTGTCCTGTCCATCAGGGGGCTGTGGCACTACCTTCACTACCCAGTTCAACATCCTGATAGAAGAATAAAGCTTTATTAATGCAATAGATAGGCCTATCAATTCTCTCTCACACACATACTGCATCTACAATGTTGGCATAAGGATAATTTAAACAAATGAAAATTCTGTCATCATTTACATACCCTTATGTTGTTCCTAAACTGTATGACTTTTTTTAGGCAGAATGTTAGCCTTAGTTACCGTTTACTTTCATTGCATCTTTTTCTTTAAAATGAAAGTAAATGGTGAACATTTTGTTTAACATTTCCTTTTGTGTTCCATGAAAAAAAGAAAGGCATACAGGTTTTGCACATGAGGGTGAATAAATGATTATTGTATTTTCATTTCTGGGTGAAATATCCCTTTAAAGATATAGTTCACACAAAAATGAAAATTCTCTCATAATTGACACCTTTAAGCCATCCCAGATGCGTATGTCTTTCCTTCTTCAGCAGAACTGAAATAAAGATATTTATAAACACATTTCAGCTCTTTATGTCCATACAATGCAAGTGAATGGGTGCCATCTGTTTGATGATACAAAAGTCATATTTAGGCAGCATAAAAGTAATCCACACGACTCCAGTCAATTAATGAAAGTCTTCTGAAGCAAATCAACAGGTTTGTGTAAAAACTTAATTGATAATTAAAATTTTATCTTTAAAAAACGCTTTCTGCCAGCAGTCAACGCATCAGTGAAGCAAGCGTGATGGCGCGTTCACATGTGAAGTCAGAAGCGCATGCTTTGTTTACAAGAGAGGAATGAATGTCATGCGAGAAACATGTCATTTCAAACAGCAATGAAGCGGTGGTCAGAAGTAATGATTTAAAGTTGAAAACATTTTAATTATCAATTTGTTTCTTACACAAACCTATTGATTTGCTTCAGAAGACATTAAAGGACCGACTGGAGTCGTGTGGATTACTTTTGTGCTGCCTAAATATGACTTTTGTATCGTCAAACATCTAGCACTCATTCACTTGCATTTTATGGACACACAAAGCTGAAATATGCTTATAAAAATCTTTATTTCGGTTCTGCTGGAGAAGAAAAGTTTTACACATCTCGGATGGCTTAAGGGTGAGTAAAGCTTGAGAGAATTTTCATTTTTGGGAGAACATATCCTTTAAGTTCATGTTATAGAGCGTTAACTCCCATTTGAAGAATCAACATATAGTAAGCATTAGAAGTTTATGAAAAGAAAAGTTAATATTTCCATAGTTCAAGGTTGCTTTGAAGCAAAAGTCATTTGAATCATTACAT
This sequence comes from Moxostoma hubbsi, assembly GCA_032164185.1. NCBI lineage: Eukaryota > Metazoa > Chordata > Actinopteri > Cypriniformes > Catostomidae > Moxostoma > Moxostoma hubbsi. The sequence continues at coordinate 16,293,678 of JAVLUX010000049.1, read as the reverse complement.
TACACAATTGAAGATATTTAGAAGATCATCTCAGCTCTGTAGGTCCAAACAATGCAAGTGAATGGTGACCAGACCTTTCAAGCTCCAAAAATCACTCAAAGTCTCCATAATTGTAATCCATATGACTCAAGTGGTTAAATATATTCTGAATTAATAGGTGTGGGTGAGAAAAAGATCAGTATTTCAATCCTTTTGACTATAAATCTCCACTTTCACTTTCAGCATGCATAAGGATTTTTTTCAGGATGTAAAAGTGAAAGAAGAATTATAGTAAAAAAAGAATTCAATATTAATCCGTTTCTCACCCACACCTATGGACATATATTCAACCAATGGAGTCATATGGATTACTTTTATGCAGACTTTGTTTGACTTTGTGTCAAAGTTCTGGTCACCATTCACTTGCATTGTATTGACCTAATAGCTGAAATATTCTTCTAAAAATGTTTGTTTGTATTCTGCAGAAGAATGAAAGTCATACACATCTGGGATGGCATGAGTGTGAGTAAACGATGAGAGAACATTTTTAAATATCCCTTTAAGGTCAAGATTATCCTACAACTGAAAACATTCTCTCAAGACTAATGCATTTATAAATGCTTCAGTGATCTTACAGTCAACATCACAGTTTGAAAATAATTGGTTTCGGGAAAAGGATTTTTTCCCCTTGGAAAAGCCCAATGAAAGTGCAAGTCCAAACATTCTAAAGCTGATGGCCAACAGGGCTTGTTTCCTGGGAAACCCCACAACAGTTTCAGAAACAGAATGATGTCAAGTTTTTGCCACATCCCTTACCAAACAGAAGAGGTTTGATATGCTTGTGGGAGAACAATGAGACCAGTGAGGGGGAACAAGGACAGAAACCAGGAAAGACAATCAGTCAACAGTCTTTCTACACTGTACAGAATAGTTCTCAAGGCAGAGTTTCACTAATATTCTCACAGAGATGTAGGCGGTATTTTCTCACATTGTAGACAGAAGCTACCATAATGTTGTGATAAATAGTTCAGACCTAAATAAGCAGATAGTAGAGCAATTCATTCTAGTTTGTTATTGGACACTGCTATGGGTGAATAGGAATTAAAGCAAAAGTCAGTTAATCGCTTCCCTGACCTTTCACTCACTCTAAACTGAATCTATCACTTGTGACTTCTTATTGGTCTTTTGTTTACAAAAATATTTAGCAAAAAGCTAAATGAACACTTGTATCATGTTTAAACTGGGAGACCAATATGTTAACTATCTGCCAATTACTGTAGGTCCAATTTCAATAATACTGCCGATTCCAATTTCTGAATTCCAACTGCCAGGTCCAGGATGCTAAGTCCAGGATTTGTGCATAAGCAAAGATACTGCACATAGGCATCAACAGATTCTTGCTTTGTTTTTTATTTATATACATGTCTGATAGGTAAATACATTACATTTTTATGTAGCCCAATTTAAAAGCTTACAATTTGCTCTTCATCTCATTCAGATGTGCATTCATATATATATATATATATATATATATATATATATATATATATATATATATATATATATATATATATATATATATATATATATACATATATACACACACACACACATACATACATACACATATATATATATATACATATACATATACATATATATATATATATATATATATATATATATCAAGTTAAGTCTACTTTTTAAAAAAAAAACATTTAGAAAAAAAAATTAAAATAAAGAAAAAAGAAAAAAGATAATACAAAACAATAAAAGCTATAATACAAAATAATGTACAATAACCTGACTGTAATTTCTTTAAATACCAACGGCAGAGCACCATAATCATTATAATGCTTGATTTGTAAACAAGATTCCTGGAAGTAAATACTTTTATAATAAAAATGTATACCTGAATGCTCAGCAGTGGTTGTGCATTCCGAAGGGATTGACACCATCCACAGCAGACTTCAGCAATCTGTGAGGATTAGGATTGAGGCAGGACTGGGCTAACTGGATTAAATCTTGAAGGACAGTGCTACCCCTCGTAAGATTAGGCGTACAAACAACGGAGGATGATAATCTGGCATAATCAATTCTCGGTAATATAAGGCAAATGGTTTATATGCTGAATTAGCCAGTTTTTGGTTTAAAGCTTGGTTCCAGCTTGATGCTAAAGTGTTGTGGGTGGTTACCAGTATGTTGCCATGCGATTGCTCGGGTGTTCTGGGTGGTTGCTAGGGTGCTCCTATAGTGTTCTGTGTGGTTGCTAGATGTTTGCTTACTGACCCAATTCAAACAAGCCCAAAAAGTCTCCATGATATTCTTGCAGTGTTACCAACTCTTGTCCTGAAAATATGCGTTTCATATCACTTAAATAGTGGACAATAAGTGGGACATCTTTATTTCGCCTATTATATGCAGTGTTGGGGAGTAACGGAATACATTTAACGAGAATACATTTAAAATACAAAATATAAGTAACTGTATTCCACTGCTTACTGTTACTGTTACATTCAAAAAGTATTTTGATTACTGAAGAGATTACTTTGCATTTTATTGTCATTTGTTTCATTTAATATTTAGTCCGTTCAGATGAAAAACATTTATACATATAAATGATGCGATCCAAAGTGCATTTGAACAGCAGTGAAACACTTTCTTATGATGTGTTACATTCATTCGAGCAGACAGAAGAAAGTTTGAAATAAATTTGGAGCATAAGAAATAGAAATAAACCTTGCGCAATTGTTCAGCTTTACGCTAAGCTAAAACGCTAATTCTAGCCATTTTACATGCACGTTACCAGACACGATCATATTTTTTATTTAAAAAAAAAAATCATAATCATAATTAATTTTTTTTCTAGTAAGACCTGTGATATTAGGGCAAAAATCATAAAAATCTTTAAAACAAGATCAATTTGATTTATGTTGTTTTAGAAACAACACTGTATAAGATATTTAGGTTTTTCAGAGAATGTATTTTTAACATGTGTATTTTGTCTTACTGTACTGGCAGAGTTTTTATAGTCAAAACAAGTGAAAAAAAAATCTACCAGTGCTGAAGAAGTGATAGAAAGTATTTAGAATAAATTACTGATATTGAGTAATCTGACGGAAGAACTACATTTTACAGCATGTAATCTGTAGTGGAATACATTTGAAAAGTAACCCTCCCAACCCTGAATATATATGATGTCCCGGTTAACACAGGACAGCTGGTAATGCTATGAGTTAAGTGCCACAGTTTAATACTTAGTTTTGAGGGGTTTCCGAGTCCCTAGCCCTAAATATTATTGGTGCTTTTCTTTCTAGCAAGTCAGTCCACAGGGGGCCATCTTCGGACAGCTCACAGGCAGGTATTTTTATGTAAAAATAGTGACATACAAGTGAAGCTCCTATCTACTTAAAAGGGGAAAGACTGAAAACTCCAGTCAAAATAATGATCAAATAACATATTTCAAATCAGCAGTAAAATTTGACAACACTGGAATTTTAAATTGTGCTTCTTTACCTCAGATTACACACACAAAAAACAATTCTGAATCTAAAAGTTGATTGGCTCTTACCCGTAAGGCGGGACTTCCAGTCTACTGTACATCTCTTGACAGTTGCACTTTCCAATTTCTCCCATTTATTTTAATAGAAGTGGCCCATATCTGCTAAATGGTCTCTGGCGATACATGCCGTGGCTGGGGCTTTATGCAATGAAGATAATTAGCATTTAATGGCAATGTGTGAGGCCATAATTACAGTTTTAGACAGGATTTAAATCCTCTCCCAGATTAACCCCAGATATTTTATCCAAAATAAGATACAGATCCAAGTATGTACTTTAATGTCTAGAGAAACATGTCCTCAAACCCAATCAGTAAGATTTGGGTTGCATGTCATTAACTAATCAGAGGTGACAGAAAGAGAACTTACACAGAAAATACTCACAAAACTTTTTTAGCATACTAAACTTCTCTATGCCCTGCACCTGTACAAACACTGCCTTTATATTATTGGTGTACTGTATACAATGCTAAGTAACACAGTTTTACAGTGATGCTTTGACTTTTGAGGGCATCTTCATCTGAGTTTGTTGCCTTCAGAAGTCAATGCCTTAGCAATGCCAGGCCTGAGCAGCTAAAAGGCAGGAGATCCAATAATGAGATAAAGGCAGGATTAGATGGGCAAATACAACTGATCAAGGACAAGCTATTGCCTTACAGACACAAAACACAACCATTAACCGAGAAACCATAAACTGATCTCAGGTAAGCCTCTAAAGTGCATTGCGTATCAGCACCCTCAGACCCACGTTATGTCATCCTCCACGCTTGTGATTGGAGGAAATGCAGAATAGACCTAATCTAATCCACTAACAAGATAATATTGGAGAGTGAAGAAAAGGGGGAGGTCTCAACTCTCAATAGGTTTTGGTATATTAAAATTCAGCAACATGAAAGGCTATCCCTTTTTTGTGAATAGTCATTGGCTAAAGGGTGTTGTCCGGCACAATGTGCAGAAGAGTGATGATATTCTAACAGGGTTGGGAGGGTTACTTTTGAAATGTATTCCACTACAGATTACAAGCTGTAAAATGTGATTTGTAACATATTCCGTCAGATTACTCTTACTAGAAAAAAAATGTATTATGATCGTGTCTGGTAACACGTGCATGTAAAATGGCTAGAAATAGCATTTGTAAAGATGACAATTTACACAAGGTTTATTTCTATTTGTTCTGCTCCAAACTTTCTTCTCTGTCTGCTCGTATGAATGTAACACATCATAAGAAAGTGTTTCACCGCTGTTCAAATGCGCTTTGAATCGCATCATTTATATGTATAAAATATCAAGTTTTCCATCTGAAAGGACTAAATATTAAATGAAACAAATGACAATAAAAAGCAAAGTAATCTCTTCAGTAATCAAAATACTTTTTGAATGTAACTGTATTATAAATACCAATGATTTCAATTGTAACTGTTGTAGAATAGTTACTTATATTTTGTATTTTAAATACGCAATCCCGTTACATGTATTCAGTTCCTCCCCATCCCTGTATTCTAAATACAGCAAAGCCTCGATTGCCTCACTGTTTTTGTAATGTGGTTATTATATAATAAAAATATTAAGGACACACATTTTTATTAAAACATTATTTTAAGACAATTCATTAGGTGCCATCCTTTTGCTATCAACAGCAAAGACACGGATTCTTGACTGCGTACAAGAAGTCATAATAACAGCTATTATGGGATATTAAGTTTCTCCTTATTATGAGATATGAAGTAATTATTATGTAAAGTTTTCTCACTATGGCATACTAAGCCATTATTACAAGGTTTAGTATTATTAAATACTACGTCATTATTATTAGAATGTCTCTTATTATTATGGCATTCTAATTCATTAGAAGCAGGACATTTCTAATTATGACATTTTAAGTCATTATAACTAAAAAGTTTCTCATTACCTCCTATACAAGATGAAGTTTTAATCTCCACTACTGGCAAGAGTTCAGAGTACACTTATCCAGCACACCTTAGATACACAATTAGCACTTTCAGCACAATCTCAGGAAAAGCATGTTTTACCTAACAATATCATAACATAACTGATATGCTTAGAACAGATACGCATGCTAAACACTTTAAATGTTCTACTGAACTCAAACTAAAACAAAGGAAGTGTAAAATCAGCAGAAGAAGACCAAAATAAAAAGGATGATTACGTCTGCATACTCCATTTTATTGTGAACAAGCTACATACCAGATAATATCTGTGAAAGCGATACATGCCCTGCATGATTTACTCGATCGTTAATATAAAACAATATAAATGTCTGAAATAAAAATACAAATATGAAATTAATTGAGAGAGAGTTTCTCTACTCTCAAAGCTTTTGTTTGTTAAAAAGGCTAAACTAAATCTGATGAAATGTTTTTTTATACCTAAACCTGGAATGGTTTGCTGGTTGTAGCTGGCTTAAGACGGTCTCCCAGCCTGACCAGCTAAAAAGGGCCACAAAACCAGCCAAAAGATTGTTTTGACCTGGCTCTGAGACCAGCAAACCAGCTTAGAATTGTTTAAAGGGATAGTTCACCAAAAAATGAAAATTCTCTCATTGTTTACTCACCCTCATGTGATCCTAGATGTGTGTGACTTTCTTCTGCTGAACACAAACAAATTTTTTTAGAAAAATATCTCAGCTCTGTAGTTGCAAGTACAATGCAAGTGAATGGTTGCCAGAACTTTAAAGATCTAAAAAGCACATAAAGGAAGCATAAAAGCAACTCCATACAAAGTGGTTAAATCCATATCTTCAGAAGTGATAAGAGTGGATGAGAAACTGTTCAATATTTAAGTCCTTTCTTACTATAAATCTCCACTTTCCTTTTGCATTCTTCTTTTGTTTTTGGTGATTTGCATTATGTGTGCATATTGCCACCTACTGGGGAGACAAAATAATTTATTGTAAAAAAGGATATTTATCTGTTTCTCACCCACACCTACCATATCGCTTCTGAAGATATGGATTTAACCGTCTTATGGAATACTTTTTTGCTGCCTTTATATGCTTTTTGGACCTTAAAAGTTCTGGGCACCATTCACTTGCATTGTATGTACCCACAGAGCTGAAATATTCTTCTAAAAATCTTCATTTGTGTGCAGCAGAATAAAGAAAGTCAAACACATCTGGATGGCATGAGGGTGATTAAATTATGAAAGAATTCTTCTATTTGCAGCAGGGAAAAAAAAAACAAAAAAAAACACATTCATTTTAACAGAGATAATACAAAAATGACACAGGTTTAAAATACTAAATGCATTTGCATTTTTAGCTAAAAAAAAATGCACAAATGTAAAATTTGTGTAACCACAAATTTTACATTTGTGTGACTACTACAAAAAGACTGCAGACTCTGGGCTCATGCTCAGTAAAAATAAAGAAATACACTTCGAACACTGTTCATTCTTGATGGTCTGCGTTATTAAGGCACATATACAGCCTTCCAAGGCACTGATGGACAGGATTCCAAGGCCAAGAATGTCTTTCATAAACAAAGACTCCATGGTTGGGGAGACTGAGGCTGGTAGTACAGCAGGGAAACAAAGAAAAGTCCCACAGGAAGAAAAACATTGGATGGGTACTGTACACTATATGTAGGTCACGGTGACAGAACAGCCACGCCTCACTTTTATTCCTCCTCATCCTTTTTTGGCACGCTCACTGGAACTCAGGCAGAGGAAATGCTGGCAGGCAAAAGCCCCCATCCCCCTCTTTTTTTCTCTTCATAAAATACAAAATCAGCAACATCTGTGTAATGCAAGCCAGGCCAGGCTCCATGGGAAAGAGACGGTAAACCCTCTTAAAAGTGTGCAAGACAATTTATAACTGACTTTTATTTTAACCCTGTGCTTTCGCAACACCTGGTCACAGAGTTTGTGGTTTCCTCTATTAATGAGGCCGGTTAATAGAAGATGTGCAGAAATTTGCTGATCTAAGCTTTTTTTTTTTTTTTTTTATACACATCCAGCGTTTCCCACAGTGTACAAACAAAAAGTCTAGGCTCAACAGGAAATCACACATAACATACAACAAACTCACTCACAGAGAAGAACCACAACATAAAATGACCACTTAACAAATCATAATAATCTACCCAAAGTGCAAATTCTCTGTTCAGAAGAGGGTTCTGATTGGATGAGCACCATAAACAATCAAACGACAAAGGTGTGTGTCTCGTAGAAGACATACGTGCATAAATATCAGCTATATGTAGTGAAAGTGGCTCTGTTTTTAAAACTTAGTGAGCATCCTTGTTGTCTACTGCCTACATAGACGGCTTCCTCCTAAGGCAGCATCCTTACTGAAATGGAACTTCACAAGAGAATGATTTGAAATATTTTTCAAAGGCAGCAACTACATGCACAACACAAACTACGTCCACAATTTTGAAAAAAAATTGATTTTGCTATGTTTACACCTCTCATCCACACTAGAATGCAGTTTTCCTCAAACGAAAATGGGGAATTGCTCTCCAAAACTGCATAATATGGAAAGTGACGGCGTTAGGAAACTGGAAACGGAGGGTTCAAACTTAAATGTTTAGTGCGGATGTTGCATGCTTACAGCTGATTCCAACTGGGTTTGGAGTTAGCATGTAGCTAAGCTAACAACGTTATACTCTAATTCGCACAAAAATACATAGCACACACGAATATTAAATAAAATCAACTATTTTGAATAATATTGAACTATTTTTAGTGATACTTTTTGATATTGAATATGTATTTATAATTGGCCATTTCTTCTGACTCTTTCACATTTTTTCAATCGGTATGTTTACATGAGCCGTTATAAATGAGCTACAGCAGATTTTTGCGCAGTCTAGCTATAGTCTATATCTGTCTGTCCAAGTATACATGACAAAGCGTAATTGACTACTTGAATGATAGACATCAGCAGAGGAAGTGTTTGTCAAGCCATGAATGTTCCGAAACGTAAAGCAATGGCAAAGCTGATTGTAGAATATCTAGGTCTGTTAATCCGATTTAGCAAAAACTGGACTTGTAAGATTGCAGTCGGACTAAAGCGTTAATGTGAAATTTTAAAAATATGAATGACTGTTTTAGTCCGAGTGAAATCAAACTTGTAAAGTGCATGTAAACATACTGACTGATCGTTGCATTGGAATTGTGTTTTCCACCAAGTATGCATCCAATGCTGCCTTAGATATTGGCTAAATGAGACATCTTTAAAGGCAGCATAACACTGCAACCTACTCAAACAGCCTTCAAGATGGGAGTGTGCATGCCAATGCATTAAAATACTGTCTCTGTAGGAAGCTCACTCTGTTTTGGAACAGAGCTAATATCTGTTAGTGAGCATCAGACCCACTCCTGCAGGGACCTTTTGCAGTGAACTAACACTTTGGGTGTCTCTTTTCTCTGAAGAGTGGTAATAATGACATAGATCACACCCAAAATGCATAGCACCAGGACCAAAGGCACTGTCACCAAGATGAGGGTCGTAATGTGTTCATTTTCATTCACCCTTAGAACAACGTCCACCTCCTCTGTTTTCTCCTCTTTTTCATCATTATTATTATTTCCATCATCTTCGTCCTCAACAGCAACATCCTCATCATCATCATTTTTGTAGTCATCAGGGTTCTGATTCTTGTCTGTAGTCTCTGGCCACCTGTGGCCAGGCTTTACATCTGTGTCTGCATCAGCATCAAAGTGCACCCGGCAGCCCATGAAATCGTTTAAAACAGATCTGGGGTATCCAGCATCTACTTTTTTTAGTTTGTTATCGTACCTCCAGTATTTGGTGCCTTGGTAGAAGTAAGTGTACACTGTGTAAAAAGAGTTGGATAAAATGCATATTAGTTTTAGTAATTTAAGATTAGATTTCCCTAAAGGAAAAAAAGTTCTCCCAAAAATACAATTCTCTCATCATTTGGTCACCCACATGCCATCCCAGATGTGTATGACTTTTTCTGCAGAACACGAACAAAGATTTTTAGAAGAATATCTCAGATCTGTTGGTCCATAAAATGCAAGCAAATTGTGGCAAGAACTTTAAATGTTCAAAAGGCACATAAAGGCAGCATAAAAGAAATCCACACAACTCCAGTAGTTAAATCGCAGTATCAGGACACGCACCAGCTGACTACATGACAGCTTCTTCCCCCAAGCAATCAGACTTTTGAACACTTGATCAATAATCAGCACTGCAAAGTGGAGATTTATAGTAAAAAAAGATGTTGATCTGTTTCTCACCCACTCCTATCATATCACTTCTGAAGGTATAGATTTAACCACTGGAGTTATATGGATTACTTGTATGATGCTTTAATCTGCTATTTGAACCTTCAGTGTTCTGGCCACCATTCATTTCCACTGTATGGACCTACAGAGCTGAGATATTCTTCTAAAAATCTTTGTTTTCAGCAGGGAGAAGGAAGAAAGTCATGCACATCTGGGATGGCATTAGGGTGAGTAAATGATGCAAGAATTTTGGTTTATGGGTGATCTATGCCTTTAAGCCTGTGCACTAGAATAAACGCAACATTTATGCCCGTGAAGTGTAAAGGCTGACATCTTTGGACATTGCGCTGCTGTTTTCTGTGCGTCTTGCACAATAAGCGCCTCATTGCAAGACCATGTGAAGTCTAAAATAATCATGTATTCAAATAGGTGTTAGACAGAAGACTAATTGGAATTCTTATGCAAACATTACAATGATGTCATCGTTACATTTTGAATTCTGAACATTCTACAAATGGAAAAAAAATGGAAAATTTTCAATATGTAATCTTAAATTTCTTAAGTACAGTAAATATCCATTTATTTACAAAAATAAATAGCACACCCAAGACTGATATCTACAAAACCTTAGGTTCAATTCATTGCATAAATGTGTGCATAAAAATAAAAAGAAATTCGACTTACAAGCAATATAATAATAAATAGATTAGTGACTAAGACGTGAGAAAATTATCCGACTGATTCTAAATAAATTAGAGGAAATGGTTTCATTTCCGGTAAATCATTTCTGGTAATTGTAGTCATTACAAAACTTTTAATTACACAAGATTCTAGCCAATCGTAAGTAATCACCAAATACTACAGCTATAAAAAACATGGCAAAGGCGATCGTGAACAAAACCATGAAATTAGAAGTGAGAGCAGAACACTTTCAAGTCAAAGGTCTTATTGCGCCCCAGATTTTCAGCGATGAGGTCACTCTTTCCCACTCAGCTTTGGATTAATGGATTTTTTTCTCCCTTTTCCTTATTCAGCTTTGATATTTTCTTGGGCACCTGTCCCCTTTGCCTCACTTACCTCCATCATCACTGAGGAAGGCCCCTTTCAGGGAGCCAGAAATGGCGCCCCAAACGCTCACTGGTTTGGGGTAATCTTTATCCACGGCACGGGATTCTTCACTAAATCGCCAATATCTACAAGATAAAACCATCAATAGGAAAAAAAATTGACAGTTAAAAATTCCAACTCCTGTGCTAATGCAGTAAAGGTATATTACAAACAAAAAAAAATATAATTTTGTCATGAAATATTTTCAGCGAATTACAAATTTTGGTCTGGTCCTTACAGTAAGCTATTGTATGGTTTTAGAACATATGGAATATAGTACATGAGAAGGGACTTAGAAGTAGAAGATTACTTTTTTGGTAATTTGAAAAATAAAATAAAATGAAACAAAACTAAGCCTATTTTAAAACCATATTTGCATCTTTGTCATGAAAATTAAGCACATTTAACCTCTATATTCTCATTACAAAATGCAAAAGATCTGTCAAAACTAAAATGTGAAAAAAATTATGCTGTTTGTAATGTATTTATACATAGCATTTCTTGAACTGCCTTTCATTTATGCTGTTTAAAAAAGGCATTTACAAAAAAACATCCAGACCCACTACAGTATGATATACATTTTTATTATGTTTTTGCATAACACTAATGAGAATTTAGTGAGAAAATGTGCTTGATTTTTATTTAAATAATGTTAATGTGCAACAAAATCTTAACATCAATTTTCTTTATGCAATATATATATATATATATATATATATATATATATATATATATATATATATATATATATATATATATATATATATATATATATATATATATATATATATATATATATATATTTATTTTTTTTTATTTATTTTTTTTCTTCATACATCCGAATGTTCTGCTAAAATCTTTTTGTGTTCCACAGAAGAAGAAAAAAATCATACAGTGTTCGAGTGACGAGAAGGTGAATAGATGACAGAGTTTTCCTTATTAGGTGAACTATCCACTGCAAACTGTTCTCTAAAGATAAACAGTTTAAAGTGAATGTTATTTTATGCTGTTGACTGCTAACTCTCTACTAGACACATCTGGCCATTTCCACAAAGGCCTCAGCATGTTTACCTGTCTCCTCTGAAGAAGTAGGTAAAACCAGATGGTTCCCACCACACTGCAGTGTCCACTCTGTCAGGCATGCCCTGACCATAACGAAACAAGTCCTGTGGGTATCCAGGCTCCACATCTGCCTCTCTGAAAAGCCAGTATTTACTTCCTGCAGGAGCAATACAGAACACAGAGGATGGACAAAAGCCACATTAGAGGGAAAAACATAAATGGCAGGGGTTGCGTGACTGAGAGATGATATCATACAGCCTTCTGTTCACTTAGAGATATCACAGAAGATACATTGTGCAGCATAAAAGCATAGTTCCCATCAAACAAATGCAAAAGTGAAATCTGAAAAAACTAAAACTGTGGTTTGATCACTTTATATGTTGGTCAGACTGTCTCTTCTTGTCTAAGTAGGCGGTACTTGGCCAGAATAAGATGCAAAGTAGACCAGACCTTTTACAATTTAGACAAAGGTTTGGCTACGAGAGACTAATGCTCATCCCACTACACCTTCCCTGCAAATGCTCCAGGTTTCTTCTCTTAAAATAAACCCAAATCAGTCAGCATCTGGGGCCGAAGCTGACGCAATGCAGGCAGAGTCCTATGGTGCTGCCAGGTTTTCCTTCCCCCCCATTTCTGAGTGCTTTACGGGTGACATAATTTGACTTCAAGATGCTGTTACAGCAATGGCAACAGATGTTTAAAGGAGAAGTAGATTGATATCTCGGAAATATTACATTAATTTGACTTTGTCACTTTTGGAGATGACATACCCTATCATCATGATACTAAGACGATTTACGTCCCTGCCTTTTGGATGACAATAATAATGAGTTTAAGATGCTTTTGTGCAGACTTAATAGACTTTTCTTTGGTTACTGAAAGTCCTGGAATTACTTCAGAATGCAGACCTTTAAAGAATACAAATTTTCCATCGTGTCGTTCATATGCAGCATCTATGTCTTCAGGAAGCCCCATCCAGAAGAAGGAGATGGGCATTGGGTAATTATCCAGAACCCGGTTCCTCCGAACCCTCCAGAACCAACGACCCTTCCAAAGAAAAACAATTTGATAACTCTTTATTTGATTATAACACACCACAGAAAGCCTAGGAAAGATCAATTAAAATTCAAATAAAAAAAAAGTGCTTCTTGCCCATGCAATAGTCGCCATCACCGATGCTTGGGTGGTTGCCAAGGTGTTGTTATGCAATTGCTATGGTTTATTATTTTATTTTTTTTATCCCCAATTTGGAATGCCCAATTCCCACTACTTAGTAGGTCCTTGTGGTGCCTCAATCCGGGTGGAGGAGGACAAGTCTCAGTTACCTCCGCTTCCGAGACAGTCAGTCCTTGCATCTTATCACGTGGCTGGTCGTGCATGACACTGTGGAGACCCTCAGCATTTGGAGACTCATGCTACTCTCCGCAATCCATGCACAACTTACCACATGCCCCATTGAGAGCAAGAGCCACTAATCGCGACCATGAGGAGGTTACCCAATGTGACTCTACCTTCCCTAGCAATTGGGCCAATTAGGTTGTTTAGGAGACCTGGCTGGAGTCACTCAGCTCACCCTGGATTCACGACTCCAGGGGTGGTATATATAATTGGTAGTGAGCTACCCAGGACCCAATTTGCTAAGGTTTTCGAGAATGTACTGGCCAGAAAAGAACAAAAAAAAAAAAAAAAAAAAACAGCCAGTCAAAAAGAGCCCAACCCCAAGTTGCTATGATATTCTGGTCTCTAGATATGGCTGAGGTCATATGTCATATTTCTCTTTTTTTTTCTGGCAAGTGAAAAATCACACGACCGGTGACTTAAAACAGTAATAAGCACCCCTCTGCTCTACACGCCACACAATTTGAGGTATCATTCCTGTCTAATGCTATGAGCAGTTGTAAACCACTAGTAACTAAATGGTTTTATATAAACAGCATTTACTGAAGGTCCTAACCTTGAACACAAACATCTCTCCTCTCAGTACGGTGACCGTGTCAAAGTTCCCCTCGCAGATGTCAGGTGCATCCTGATCCGTGCGTGCTGTCGGCTGGGGTCTGTGGGTCCTCCTGGTTGGGTTGACTGGAGGCACCCAGGGCTTGGTGGGCTGCAGTGAGGGTTTGGTTGTTCTCGGACTGGCCATCGTGGTGGTGGGCTCTGGCTCATCAGTGGTTGTAAACATGATTGTGGTAGGCAGTGCCTGAGTGGTCACAATCTCTGGAGGTCCTATACATACAAACGCATGCATTTTCACACTTGCCCCTTTTCACAGCACATCTTCTTACACTCATACACAGAGCATGCCACACTTTTTCCATCGAACACCAGCTGTGGAAGCCCAAGAGGCTCATAGAGTCAGCACAGCAGTGGAAGACATTTCAATGGAGAAAACAGACTCAACCGAAGATACATACACCGTGAAATGAAGTTTAGACTGACAGTTTTCCATTTAGGGCAGAACTGAATGCAGCTAAATTGAAGACAAAGTTGTAAAACAACTGATTATGGATGACAGCTGTATCATAAATGTGGCAAATTGGTCAGAAAATAACCGATGTCCTCCGCAGTTGCACCAGAAACACATTTTCCACAGTGAAAGTATCATTTGGACTGTTGTATAAACGGGTGTTCACAATGACTGCTACTACATTGGTGGATGTCGCCAAGTTGCTGTACTGTACATATTTGACAGCTTCCTTCTGCTTTTTCACTGCAAAATCAATTGTCAAAATCAAAAAGTTAACATATCACAACATATGGTGTTCACAACATATTTTACCCGGTAATATGACGTTTAACTTTCGTAATGTATTCAACAAGACAAAATGTAGGGTGGGACTTGATTTTATAAACCAGGAATTGTTTGGATAGTGAAAAAAAACATGCTGCTGGAAAATAGGGGTTGAAAAATAAGAGGGCTTGGAATGGTGACATCATCCATAAAGAAAAATTGTTTAAGAGGTGCAGCAAGTAATTTTTTGAAAGACCACAGACCAAAAAATTCTTCTTTGGAATAATGCACAGAATAGAAAAAAAATTGTGTTAATGTTGACTTTAAGACTTATCAAAGGATATTTTGCAAATATAGTGTTTTTGTTTCAGTTAAGATATAAAATGCAATATAAATGTTCTATTGCGCTATTTTTTACACAGACATTTTGAGTGCTAATATAAACTTCCAGATGAAACATCAGCTGAATAGACTGACAGTATCCAAAAAAATTACTAATTTAAGTTAACTGAAACAGGAATGTCTTGGTCTACTTACCATAGATCTGGTGAATGCCATTTATGTCATCCTCAGCCAATGAGAAGCTTTCTGTGTCCATCCACTGGTAGAATGGCGCCATGATGGCAGTTGGGTCATTGGAATGCTCCAACCCAAAAGCATGGCCCAACTCATGAACTGCCACCAGAAACAAGTCAACACCTACAAATCAGAAACAGCAATCCAAGTTAATAAACCATACATGGATTTCAAACAGGTTTCCTAAACAAACCCTTAGTCTTCTATTGGTCAGCCAAACAGATAGTTTTGCCCCAAACTCCACTAGATGGGTTGAAATTGATGGGTTGCTCAAACAAAGAGAGCAAAGTTTTTATTGCTTAATAATGTTTACACTTTTTGGGGAAATCAACCTAAGGCTTATTACAGTTATCTCAGCATATTAAACTGAAATCAGAGAAAGTATTTTAACATTAAAAATACACACTTCAGCATTCACATCAAAAAGTTCTGTTGAAAAGTAACTAACCCAATATAGGGAGAAAACAATGTGACTGAGTGCAGAAAAAAACAAGTTAATTGTTCACACCTGAGCCCTCCCGTTGGTTTAGGGTCCATGGCTCGTCTATATCAAAATGTGTGTCTCCACCCATTCCGGGACCAGGGAAAAAAGCATGAGCCAGAGAGCCTCCTTCCCCATCAAACAGAGACATATCACCATGGTATCCAGAGGCAAACATTAGTATAATGTCAGGCCCTTCGCTTCCATTCTTTATCTCATGGTACGGGACCTCCTCAAACCGCAGAGGCATTACCTTCTCCCAAACATTGAAGGCCCTGCGAATAGCCTTGAGAGTTAGCTCCTGGCCAACTTTAGGTGAGTGGTTCTGAATGCTGAAAAAGGAAAAAGAAAGTTTATTTAATATTTGGTCATCCAAAATAGGCGCACATTGCGTCTAGAGGGATTAACGCTGGTCGTGCACAATACTATTCTGTCGCGGAAAGTGGAGTTTTGATTATTCAGGGCAAGATAGTCATACTCTGAGTCAGGGAACAAAACAGGGAAGCTTTTGGCTAGATACAGTGAGGAAAATAAGTATTTGAACACCCTGCTATTTTGCAAGTTCTCCCACTTGGAAATCATGGAGGGGTCTGAAATTGTCATCGTAGGTGCATGTCCACTGTGAGAGACATAATCTAATATAAAAAATCCAGAAATCACAATGTATGATTTTTTAGCTATTTATTTGTATGATACAGCTGCAAATAAGTATTTGAACACCTGAGAAAATCAATGTTAATATTTGGTACAGTAGCCTTTGTTTGCAATTACAGAGGTCAAACGTTTCCTGTAGTTTTTCACCAGGTTTGCACACACTGCAGGAGGGATTTTGGCCCACTCCTTCACACAGATCTTCTCTAGATCAGTCAGGTTTCTGGGCTGTCACTGAGAAACACGGAGTTTGAGCTCCCTCCAAAGATTCTCTATTGGGTTTAGGTCTGGAGACTGGCTAGGCCATGCCAGAACCTTGATATGCTTCTTACAGAGCCACTCCTTGGTTATCCTGGCTGTGTGCTTCGGGTCATTGTCATGTTGGAAGACCCAGCCTCAACCCATCTTCAATGCTCTAACTGAGGGAAGGAGGTTGTTCCCCAAAATCTCGCAATACATGGCCCCGGTCATCCTCTCCTTAATACAGTGCAGTCGCCCTGTCCCATGTGCAGAAAAACACCCCCAAAGCATGATGCTACCACCCCCATGCTTCACAGTAGGGATGGTGTTCTTGGGATGGTACTCATCATTCTTCTTCCTCCAAACACGGTTAGTGGAATTATGACCAAAAAGTTCTATTTTGGTCTCATCTGACCACATGACTTTCTCCCATGACTCCTCTGGATCATCCAAATGGTCATTGGCAAACTTAAGACGGGCCTTGACATGTGCTGGTTTAAGCAGGGGAACCTTCCGTGCCATGCATGATTTCAAACCATGACGTCTTAGTGTATTACCAACAGTAACCTTGGAAACGGTGGTCCCAGCTCTTTTCAGGTCATTGACCAGCTCCTCCCGTGTAGTTCTGGGCTGATTTCTCACCTTTCTTAGGATCATTGAGGTCCCACGAGGTGAGATCTTGCATGGAGCCCCAGTCCGAGGGAGATTGACAGTCATGTTTAGCTTCTTCCATTTTCTTATGATTGCTCCAACAGTGGACCTTTTTTCACCAAGCTGCTTGGCAATTTCCCCGTAGCCCTTTCCAGCCTTGTGGAGGTGTACAATTTTGTCTCTAGTGTCTTTGGACAGCTCTTTGGTCTTGGCCATGTTAGTAGTTGGATTCTTAGTGATTGTATGGGGTGGACAGGTGTCTTTATGCAGCTAACGACCTCAAACAGGTGCATCTAATTTAGGATAATAAATGGAGTGGAGGTGGACATTTTAAAGGCAGACTAACAGGTCTTTGAGGGTCAGAATTCTAGCTGATAGACAGGTGTTCAAATACTTATTTGCAGCTGTATCATACAAATAAATAGTTAAAAAATCATATATTGTGATTTCTGGATTTTTTTTTTTAGATTATGTCTCTCACAGTGGACATGCACCTACGATGACAATTTCAGACCCCTCCATGATTTCCAAGTGGGAGAACTTGCAAAATAGCAGGGTGTTCAAATACTTATTTTCCTCACTGTATATAAAGCAGAGAGAGTCTTTTTCTACCATTCCCTCAGTGAAATCTGCTGCTGGTGAAATGTTTACCACAGTCATTGATATTAATAATGCCTTTAAAGAGTTATATCTTGATCTTTATAGTTACACATCTTCGTCTACTGATGAAGATATTAGAAACTTTGAGGAACCATTAGAAATCCCTAAATTTACGACTGAACAAAAAAAAAAAAAAAAAATTATAGAAGACAATAAATCATTTATAGAACTGATTCCGTATTTTATGTTGTGTTTATTGGTTTTTGTGGATGGAATCAATATGAATGTTAATAACAAAAACTCAAGAGAGAGATACAGGAAAATGGTGGAGAAAGAGAAGGAATGGAATTGGGAAATCCCACAGTGGATGACAATTGTATCATAAATTAAGCAAAGCTTAAATAAAATGGCCAGATAATAACTGATCTCCTCCAATGTGAGAAATCACAGTTTGCCACATAGCCACACGTATTCTACCTTGAAAGTGTCATCTAGACTATTATATAAGACTTAACTTAAAGGGTATTTGTGTGAACATTGCTATTTTGTTTCTATTAAGAAGTCAAATTCAATATAAAAGTTTGTATTATTTGAGTGCCAAATAGCTCGAAACTTGATGTAGGCTGGATTTAAAGAAATATTCCAGGCTCAATGCAAGTTAAGCTCAATCGACAGCATTTTTGGCATAATGTTGATTACCTCAAAAAAATTAGACTCGTCCCTCCTTTTCTTGGAAAAAAAAAAAAGAAAAAGCCAAAATTGAGGTTACAGCGAGGCACTTACAATGGAAGAGAATGGGACCAATTTACAGAGGGTTGAAAGACAGAAATATGAATCTTATAATTTTATTAAAAGCACACATTAATTCTTCTGTTAAAACTCATGCATAATTTGAGATGTAAAGTTTTTTTTAAATCGTAATTTTTAACAGTCGTTTTAGGGTTTGATGACATTACATCGTCATGGCAATGAAATGGTAAAATTAGCTATAACATTACAAGTCAGAATGAATGTTTTTGGTAATTAATATTATGCCACAAATGCTGTCGATTGTATTAAATCCATAATATTCTTTTAAAACTATAACCACATGCACTACCCACTGCACCCACAGCTGTCTAAACTGCTTAGCTATACATTTAATTCACCTGTAAGTGAGCTTATCCTGATCCCATTTGTGGCCAGTAAGGGCAAAACGCTTGCGACGTGAACCTCCATCGGCTGTCTCCTCAAAACGATCGGGTACTCCACAGCGAGGTCTTTTCATAGCTCTGAAAATACAGAGATCTTAGCATGTCTGGGGACCCCAAATGTAAAAAGCTCATGAGAAAACTACTACTGTCATAAACTACTGGTACCTAAGAGCATTTTTGACTTCAGTGTCAGTGACTATCCCATGAGACTGCATTTGGGTAACTGTTAATCTTAAGCATCTCTAAAAAGAAATGTAGAAATTGCCCATGAGATATTTCACATGTGTATAAAGGGTTAAAGGTTTTGTGTGAAGGTACTGAAATAATCTTGTCTGTTTACTTTTACAAGAAGAGTGGTTATAAGTGGTGCATGACAAAGTCTGCACTGTTACTACACTGTTACTTTTACTCGTACTTAGGGTTAGGGACACTTTCTTCAAATAATGTTATAGGGTAACATTAAAATAAAATGTAATATCTTTCCATTAACATACTAACATCACTGAACCATTACTGCAATGCATAAGCTATGAGTGACCCAGTTAAACAGCTGTTTGACAGTCACTAAGCAGTTTTTTTCATTCCCTCATAGTTAACTTCAAAGTATACAGTCATTACTCCGCTCAAAAAAAACGACTGAGCTCTTGTTTTTGTTTAATGGGCAGTTCAACGAGAGGGTGCACCAGAGGAAATCATACTTTAGAGTGGCCACATCCACTTGTCCGGTGACCTCCAGGCCATAGAAGTGCTGCATGTCCTTGATGGCACTGGAAAGAATCTGGGCTGACTGCATGGTAGACATTTGTCTGCTAGCCTGGGACAGGTAGCCATACATTCTAAGCCATGACTTCAAGAGACAACAGAGACACAAAAGAGGTTTAAAATGGAAAGTTGACAATGAACTGAAAAGGACTACTGAGTAGTATGATAATAGGATGAATTATAAAAGAAAAAAATAAGACACAAACACAGGCCCCCATCTTGTTATGGGCAGAATAACTGCTTTGTCTCCAAATAAACTTAAAAGAATATTCCAGGTTCAATACAAGTTAAACTCATTTGACAGAATTGGTAGCATTATGTTGATTTGCTTTTCTTTTTTTTTTAAAAAGCACAAATCTGGGTTACAGTAAGGCACTTACAATGGAAGTGAATGGGGCCAATTTTTGAAGGGTTTAAATGCAGAAATATGAAGCTTATAATGTAATAAAACCACATTAATTATTCTGTTAAAACTCATTATTTGAGCTGTACATTTTTTTCTAATATTTTTTATGGCCGTTTTAGAATTTGGGTTTATGGCATTATGTCGTCATAGCAAAGAAGTTGTAAAATTGTATACAAATTTCCACAGAAATAGTTAAGTGATTTTATCACACTAAAATTGTGTTAACACACATATTGTTTAAGTCTTGTAGCTATAGTTTTGAAACAGTCAGTATTTTAACATTTATGAATTGACCCCAATTAGTAAACATTATACCACAAAATCTGTCAAATGAGCTTAAATTGTTTTGAACCTGGAATATTCCTTTAATAATGCATTGGTAAATGTTAGGGAGATCTAAAACTAAACTACATACTGTAAATTCTGCCTAAAAACAAAGGCAAACCCTATCTAAGAAAGATCAAATATAATTTGTGCACCAGAAACATGTCTTGAATGTTAAGATTGAAATTATAAACAGGAATCAGCTTCTGGATGTGTTCCCAGATGAGTGAGTACAGATGTGAGAGACAACTGACGATGTGGATATGGAAACATTCACCAGATTTACAGGTAAACAATGCAAAACAAATGAGTGAAAACAATGATCGTCAACCCACTAACTGTTCCCTTAAGATACTGGCCAGCATGTGGGAGAAGTTTAGTAACAATAACATTTTCCATTTCTTTTATTTCCTGTTTTATTTACCTCACTTTCATTTACTCTCTTTACAGACTCCCCATCCCCCCCTAAGTAGGGTAGACCGAGTACAGTTGAAACAGTGAATATTTCCATTCTAATGCAAGTTTGAACTTTCAGTATGCATATTCACATTTGCATCCTCTATGCGTGGAAAATTTGAAGAACATAGTCCACATTGATGAGAAATAATTAGAGAACATCAGTTTTGGAGGTAGTTTATCATTTTCCTACTCCTATTTTATAGTGAATAAATCATTATCCCTGACTGACCATGAAAGGACATTTTGCTTGTTGTAATTATTGATTTGTCTACTTACATTTAATGTATTTTGGAACATCCTAAGATGTAAGGTCAACTAAAAATTCAGTCAAACAGGCAAGATGATCAGCGGGGGACAGATTTAACAATGCGTTACAACTATAACCGTGCCATAAGAAACATGGTTGCCAAAGCTTCTGGAGTTTTGTTGGCTTTTACTTAGCTAGATAGAGATAGATAGATAGTGTAAATGATTTTGTGAAGTAGATTTAGTCCAAAAATATTATTGTGTGTATTTTTCTTTGTATGCTTGTGTATGTCACAGGAAGCCTCGTTTCAGTGTTAGGAAAACTAAGAGTAATTCCATCTGTAGTATTTATAATAATGCAAGCATTAGAAATATTTGAAAACAAAGAATAAAATTAATACTTATATTTCACCAAGTTAGGTAAAATGCCTTATTTAGGAAACTGCATTGTAACAAAAGCACTTCTTGTCTTCAAACACTAATTGTAGAAATTAGAACAATGCATGCAGGTTTTTGGCATTTATTTAGAAGACAAATAAAAGGTCTAAAATATCTAATGTAAAAACACTGTCTATCCTAACATTTTCTATAAAAATACAAAATAAAGTAATATCTATATAGCTAATTAAATGCACTAGGTAAATGTTTGTTTTACGTCCTGCCTAAAATACTTTTTGTGTCCGCCCCCCCCCCAAAACCTTAAGAAAACACAAATCTTTGACCATACATTGCATTGTTTCACTATAAATACATTTTGTTTTACGTAAATCAACTTGCACTTTAAAGAACATTCAATCAATGGCTTTTCGAGGACCCTACAAACCTCTGCACTGAAAGCGTCGTCTTCTGCAGCTGTTCCAGCAATATTTACAAACAGCAGAATGAAAATCGCAGTCAGGGCTCTCAGTGACCGGTGAGATCTACTCCTGCGGGCTGACATCTCTCCGCGCAATGTGCGCTCAGCTGCTCTGTTCCGCACACACAAGCTTCTCCACACTGTCCTTAGATAATTTCGCAATCTGAGAGCTTGTGTATTTAGTCTTTCTTTGTCAAAACACAACCATTGTTCTCATTGGAACACAAAAAGGCACTACAAACCCACCAATCTAATGCACACGTCTCTAGTTTCGTCCAGTTTGTTTTTACATTGTTAGCCGCGAATTAGAAGACGGTTTCGCAATATTGCAACCAAAAGTTTACTTCCGTCTCCAAGCTTGTAAACTCTGTCCTGGAAAACTATAACGTTGGCCTGACAAGTAGCTATCAATCCACTACATAATGAAGAATATGGCTACTTGTTGATAGTTGCATGATCGTATCGTCTTTGTTGATACGTGCCGCCCGGTTGATACCATCTGGAAGTGGCGAGGACCAGGCGGCGCGTCGTCGATTTAAAGCGAAATGATCTTCAAGCTTCCAGAGGACGCCAAATATGAGCATGAAACCTCATGACGATCTGCAGCACGCAGCCGCGCCCGACTCCCTCTCTACACAATCCTCTTTGTTATTGTTTTACATGCTAATAACCAATAGCTTTAGAATAAGTAAAAATAAGTTAAAAAAAAAAAACAATTGAGCAAAAAAAAGTGCAACGTATTGAAATCGCTTTATTTTAAGAATGAAAAAAAATTCAAAAAGCGTTAAATGTGATTTGTTCCACTTTTAATCCCCACTGCCACCTGTTGTTCATATTCAGTACTGTAAATAAGTTTCTTAAGGAAACGAAAATGAAGTAGAAGCCAATTTGATTTATCAATGCCCATCTCAGGACAACACGCTCAACGCGATACTTGGTTACACCCACCCCCCATGTGCTGTAAGTTTATTTAAATATTTGGCATGTGTCGTATTCCAGCCTTAGCAATGCTGATCAGGATGAGAAGGAAGATGCCCAGAGTCCAAATCACTCCCAATGGAATTACCAATGCCAGGATATCTAAAATTAGATAAAATCAATCCTGTTCAAAAAACAACAAACAGCTGCATTCCTCTAATTGTAGGAATAACAATAAGCCTAATTTGAACAGTCATTTGTTAAGCAACCCATTCTCACTGCCAGTTGAAGTATAGCGGCCCCCAAAATGATTGACACGTTACATTTTTGAAATTTACTGTGCAGATTAAAATGTCATATCAAGTGGCATTTGCAAACAAATGATGCTGGACTAAATAAAATATTTTTAGAAGACCATTCACATGCATTGTATGGGCCTACAAATTGGAGATATTCTTCAAAAAAATCTTCAATTGTGTTCAGCAAAAGAAAGTCAGTCATACACATCTGGGATCGCATGAGGGTAATTAAATTAGAGAATTTTCATTTCGATATCTAGATGTATTCAAATACATTTTGTGGCCACTGTACTTGTTGCATCTCATTTGTATTAAAAGGTATCCATGTATTAAAATGTTGTACAAAATGGTTTAAACTTACTTGGCATGGGCCTGTCTGGGACCTCACGTTTGATTGGTCCGTAAGACAGGAGGTTTTGTGCCTGCTCATCTACAACCACCTCCCTTTTGGACACAGATTTACACTCCTATTAAAAAAAAAAAAAAAAGGAGGTTATCAAGTAAACAAAGGCATCTGATCATTTGCAATAAGCAAATTGTGCAATTTATGCTTACAGAAATACAAGAATTTTCATCCTCTGCAGTACAGAGATGTACAGTACAGTGCAGGTAGAAACCGTGGGGCACACTTTCAAAACTAAACATATCAAAAAAATATCGGACAGTCGATCCCTTGCCATTTCCCCTTTCTTGAGCCAACTGTTTTACGAATGAAGTCGTTTTGTCACTTGCACACCTTAAAGCAAGAAGGCGAGCAAACAGAAAAAAATTGTCAGGAAATATAAAGGCAAATGTTTACTTGCCGATTAAGAGTGTTAATGACGGACATCAGAGTTAAATATTTACAACAAGATAAAAATCTTGTTAAAAACTTCCCAGCACTATCTCACCCATTTGCCAGCAGTGTGTGGGTAAAGCCCGATTTGTCATTAGGCTGAGCTGTTTGAGTTGCCCAACACTCATTCACTTTCAGATGGAAGAAATCTTCTGGCTCGGTGACTTGGATCTGGACATAGACTTGATCGCTGAGCTTTATTACAGGTGCACTGGTGAAAGCCTCGGTGTATGTGTGATCTTTGAACAAACTCATCTCCACCCTGACATCCACCTCATCCACCTTGAACGTTACTTCACTTAAAAAAAGAAAAAGAAACACCAAAAAGTACACAGAATATACACCCATTTCTTTTATAAATAAATAGTGCATTACCTGGAGTAAGAGAAGATAGGAAATGCCAGGCTGAGTCTACGGATGTACGGATAGACACATTTGTACTCTATCTGAACAGCTGGACTTCGCACAATTTTCCCATTGATAGATGGGTCAGACATCAGTGTTAGGGAGTAGGCAACATGCGTTATGTTTTTCTGTTAAGGTTAGAAATCAATTTGTGTTATATTTTGGTTAAAATATTGTAACTCAGTGTTGTTGTCTTTTCATATTTGAAACCCTGGGTTTCGATCCGGAGTTACTTTGTTACATGTTTCACATGGTCCATACTTGCATACAAAAATGCATGTATAGGCCTATAATTTGGCTACTTTAGAACCTACATGGGTTGGTAATTATCCTGGGTAGTCAGGTTTCTAGATTGCTTTGATGTTTTAGTTAGACTAAAACATAGAAAGCCAGCAAAGGCACTGTCAGTCTCACCTCAAGAGGTTTACCTCCACAGTCAGTGTACTGGTCCATTGGTGTTTGCACTGTGAAGAAAGACGATCCATTGATCTCCTCTTTGTGTGCACGACAGGTAGTGTTTGTTAAATGAACTGAGTCCACGTCCACTTTGTGGTACTTGAAGAACTCTTCGCCCACTAGGATGGACATGAAGTCTTTCCCACACGTTACATTAACTGTTGCGACTTTAAAAAGACACATTCCATTCAGTGATTTTAAATTGGTGATTAAAACAACATGAATTCGGAGACTTTGGATAAACTCTTTTACCCTGGTTACAAAGATCTCCAAAGTAACCAAATGCACATTTACATGTTCTCCTGTTTGGCAACACAGTGCAGGTGCTTGGGTCAATACACTGTGAAATATCACATTCACCTGTGTAAACAAAATGTGTTTAAATGATTGTTTTACTTCGACGCCATCTGTCCTTCGTGTTTTCTCTTACCAGTAACGGAACCAACAGCACACAGAAAAGTTAGAAGACGCAGAAGCACCTGTGAGAGGAAAATTACATTTTACATTTTGAATCTGTCTGTAATTTATCCGAAGTAAAATTGCGCGTGAAGGGTTCAGACCTTTACATTCTGAAAGCGTTCCATTTGTGATGGAATATTCCTGACACTTTTATGTATTTAAACTGATTTACGTCAGTAATTGGAAATATTTCGTTTTTTTTTTTTCGATTTGTTTAAGGAATACGTAATCTACAAGTGAAAGGATTCACAAAAAAGTAAATATGGATTAAATACTTCAGAGAGGAGATCCTAAATTTATTTAATGAGTGACACCTGGTGACAGAAAACAAGACAACTACTAACATTAAAGGGATAGTTCACCCAAAAATGGAAATTCTCTCATCATTTACTCACCCTCATACCATCACAGGTGTGCATGACTTTCTGTCATCTGCTGAACACAAACAAAGATTTTTAGAAGAATATCTCAGCTCTGTAGGCCCATACAATGCAAGTGAACGGGTACCAAAACTTTGAAGCTCCAAAAATCACATAAAGTCAGCATAAATGTAATCCATATAACTCCAGTGTTTTAGTCCATGTCTTCAGATACCGTATGAGAGGTGTGGGTGAGAAACAGTTTGATATTTAAGTCCTTTTTTTGCTATAAATCTGCACATTCACTTTCACATTCTTCTTCTTTTGTTTTTGGAGATTCACATGTTTCTTGCATATCGCCACCTGCTGGGCAGGGAGGAGAATTTATCATTAAAAAAAGACAAAAATAAAAATTCTCACCCACACCTTGGTTCTAAAGACATGCATTAGGATGAGTAAATGATGAGAGAATTTTCATGTTTGGGTGAACTATTTATTTACCCATGTACCATTTCAGAAATAAGGGAGGTGTCTATAAAACTTATACACAGATTCTATTCTTCAAGATATGAATTCTTTTGTTTTATATATAATTACCTCTCCCTGGCAGTATTTTTTGTTTTCTTTTTCTTTTTTGTGTTTAAGAAGTAGTTTTAAACATAATCTTTAATATTTCTTTTTTTCTCAATTAATATTTTATTGATTCATAGACATATAACTAATAAAAAACACAACATATATACATTGAATCAACATTCAAACCCACCAATACCCCTACACAATCACCAACTCCACCCTGACCCCCAATTAACACCCCTGTGGTCACAAATAATTTACAAAAAAAAAAAAAAAAAAAACAGAAAAAAAGAAAACAAAAAAGAAAATATACTAATCACATATGATTAAAACTAAACATCTCTCTCCACAGCCCCTCCTCAAGAGTCCCCCAAAAACACTAAGAAACTGCCCCACGTCCTATCAAACAAATTCCAAACCCCCAGCCATCTGCTTGACATCTCCTCGAAAGCAGCCACCCTCCTCATCAAACCACTCCGGAAATGAGGGTGCTCCATCCGACTTCCATCCCCTTAAAATAATTTGTCTGCCAATCATAATACTGGTCAGAAACCAATTTTTAATGTGTTTATCCACCAAATGTATGACCGCCCCATCACCCAAAATACAGAGTCTGAGGCAGAATGAAATTTGAGTGCCTAAAACATCACATATAAAACTTTTAACACCACCCCCAAAAAACATGGGTTGTGTCTCCACCTTCTGATATGTATGGAAGCAGAATAGTCTCAATTATAATTCACGCATGAAACATCATTCACACATGCGTAAACAATTTCACATGCATGAAACCTAATTCACGTACTCATAAAAAAAATTCACGTGCGTGAAAAAATATATATATATAATATATATATTATAAATAATGTTGATGTATATTGAATAAAAATAACCTTCACGACTGCCCAAAATCTATTAAATCATTATTAAATGTATGAAAAGTGGGACATTCTATAACACTTGTTAATGAATGAATTAATAAAAAATTTCTGGTATGAATCTCTCCAGCTTTTCATTGATATTTGTATTTTTTGCATAAATTGCATAAACAAAGAACAGTGGGCAAGAAATACAGGAAAAGGAAGAAAAAAAAAGCTAAAGTATAAAAAATATTATAAATATATTATTTATTTCTATATATTATATAAAAAGATAATATATAATATCAAAATTAATAACTAGAATTACATTTAAAAAATAAATAAAACAAATATAAACAACAGAATTACTCAATCAAAAAGAAAAGTCCACCTCCTGTTGTTTTTGAAAACCATGTGACTGTTATGACGTCATCAAAACTAATCCTTTGATCGGCGCTCGAT
The DNA here is from genome assembly GCA_032164185.1 of Moxostoma hubbsi. Classification (NCBI taxonomy): domain Eukaryota; kingdom Metazoa; phylum Chordata; class Actinopteri; order Cypriniformes; family Catostomidae; genus Moxostoma; species Moxostoma hubbsi. Next base: position 16,265,955 of record JAVLUX010000049.1, on the reverse strand, counting down.
TTACCAGCCACTGAATTTAGGAAGTCATGTGAGCCGGGACCAATGGCGGTTATGATCAAAAGCTTGTATTGAAAACGCTGGTGACCTGCCACTGTCATCATTACTTGCGAGGAAATATTCATCTGATTTGTTGCTTCGTTTAGATGTCATCGCGTTTTCCAGATCATAGGCTCTGGATTATTTAAGTGTTCGTTTAAGAAATGCTGTAAGGCTTTTATTCTGCATTTTCTGTAACGGCAGCTCTTTTAGTTTAATGTCGCAGATAGCAGCAGGTCCAGTTATTTTATAAGTGCCAGTGATGCTTGTTTTGGTTAGAATGCAAACAGATTTTAAGGCGTCGTTTTGTGTTTTATAAAACAAGCGACCAAGTGATGACCAGCAGCTCTTGGATGAAACACAGATACATTAATTTAGTGATACATTAACTGAACTCTCATCTAATGTGTCTGTTTACTCTGAAAACTCTCTGAGCTATTCACATTTCACAGTGTTCTTTCTACACGTAAGTTAATAAGGCTTTTGTCCGTTTAAAAAAATGAACACAGAAAAGGATTTTTCCCCCCTGACCCCTAACATTGTGAGAGCCCTCAACGACAAACTGTACGAGAAAAGGAAGGTAGCAGCACTCGAGATTGAAAAGTGAGTCTTCGTCTATTATTTACTTGCACTAGTGTTAAACTGAAAGAATATAAGCTTTTAGAGAGCACAAATATTAGATTAAACTGTATGCAATTGCTATATGATTTATTTATTCCCATTTTATGACACTGACACGCATTCCACTGCATGCAAATGATAAATAATTAAGCACATGGAGTTATTATCTCTTTGTAATAAGTAAATGGGGATCAGTATTTGCTGCTGTGCTTCCAAGGGAGGGCTAATCATCTGACATGCCATGTGATGCCCATTAGTCATGTTAGATCAATAACCCATAGTTCAGTTATTTTTAAACAGCATTGAATAATGTGTTTCTATTAAAGTTAACTTTTATCTTTTAGAGCAGGGGTCTCCAACTTTTACAGATCATGGGACCTCCCCAATATAAAAGAGCAAGATGTTCTCTGTAGTTGTTTTATAACTTAATACATTTTATAATGCTCAACTGTTCATTAGAAATGCATATCATATAGGTCTATCTAGAATATTTTTCAATTTGTAATGTTGTATGAATCTGTCCATGGGCCCCTGGCGCTAGAGTATTGTGATGAAACGTATTAGAATAATTTTTTTGGTAATTCGCTTGAATAGCACTGAGGTTTCTGATTCACATTCTTCTGCCAGGCTTGTACGGGAATTTGTAGCCCAGAACAACTCTGCACAGATCAGACATGTCATCCAGATTTTGGCCTCAGAGTTTGCACTCTCCCAGCACCCTCACAGCAGAAAAGGGGGCCTCATTGGCCTGGCTGCGTGCTCCATTGCCCTGGGAAAAGTATGTGAACTACTGTTTTTTTTTTATTGAAACAGCCTTTACTTATGGATATTTTCAGAATTAGGTGGCTTATGTTTGTTTTATCTTCCACATGACATGTTGTGTTTTCTCAGGATTCTGGATTGTACCTGAAAGAACTCATTGATCCAGTTCTTACCTGTTTCAATGATTCCGACAGCCGTTTGCGGTACTACGCCTGTGAGGCCCTTTACAATATAGTGAAGGTTGCTAGGGGAGCCGTGCTGCCCCACTTCAATGTGCTGTTTGATGGGCTAAGTAAGGTAAAGTGATGACCTTTCATATCTAGATGAATGCTTGGTACAAAATGTAAAGTTCCAGAAAGAAGTGAAAAATAAAGATTAAAAAATAATCACATGTCATGTTCCTATTAAATATTTTTATGCTGTTATACTAAAAATAAAAAATATATATTTATATACTTATTACATTATTATTAATTATTAAATTAACTATTAACAATTAAAATATTTTCTTAATATGTTTTTTTTTATTTCATATATATATAGTGATAATTAATTAAATTGCCAAAAGTTTGGAATAATGTACAGATTTTGCACTTATGGAAAGAAATTGGTACTTTTATTCACCAAATTGGCATTCAACTGATCACAATGTATATATAGGTTTTTAATTTTTATATATATATATGACCTTTTAGAGATAACAGCACAGGCATGTTATTTTAAATTTTGTATCCTCCGCTATTCTCATTGGGAGTACACAATCATATGGTTTTTCCTTCTGTAAAGTCAAATTGATCAGTGCCCTACATGATATGTTGTCTATAGCTTGCTGCAGATCCTGACCCCAATGTAAAGAGTGGGTCTGAGCTCCTGGATCGGCTTCTTAAGGTGAGTCTGAAATAAGACAAATGACAGTTTTTAAAACCGCATACATACCATCAACACAATGGTTAAGCAGATACAGCTTGAAGGAATCACATTACATAATGGTATAAACCAACCTCTGTGATGTCTACTCAGCATTTATGTGTCTTTTTTTACGTTTAGGACATTGTGACTGAGAGTAACAAATTTGATCTAGTGGCTTTTGTTCCCCTGTTGCGTGAGAGGATTTATTCCAACAACCAGTATGCCCGCCAATTCATTATCTCCTGGGTGAGTTGAGCACTTAAACTGTTTTGCACAGTATATTTACCATAACATTTATAATACACCAGAGAACATGTGATGTGCGTTGCATGGTTATTTTGTTGTTGCTTTAAATAGTTGCTTGCCTCTTGCTACAAATGCTGTTGAAACTTCCTGTAATTTTTTTTTTTTTAAACTCTCTGCTCCAGATCCACGTGTTAGAGTCAGTACCTGATATCAACCTCCTGGACTACCTGCCAGAAATTCTAGATGGACTCTTTCAGATTCTTGGGGACAGCAGCAAAGAGATCAGACGAATGTTCGTCTCAGCATCTTCCCATTTACTTGTCATTGTCTCTCACTCTTCCTCTTTTCTGCATTTGTTCCTTCCTGGTATTTTTTTCTTCTTTTTGAAAGAATATTAACAGAGGCTGTGCACTAGGTGTGAGGTGGTTTTGGGGGAATTCCTGAAAGAAATCAAGAAGAATCCTTCCAGTGTCAAGTTTGCAGAAATGGCCAACATTTTAGTCATCCACTGTCAAGTGTCAGATGAATCAAAATCCAGTAAGTCAGATCTAATAATGTTTAGGCTGATTTGAAACTAGGCATCTATTGTCCTCTGTAACATATTTTATTCTTGTTTTTTGCAGCCAATGATCTCATCCAGTTGACGGCTATGACCTGGATGAGAGAATTTATCCAGCTTGCAGGGAGAGTGGTTCTGCCATATTCCTCTGGCATATTGACAGCAGTGCTGCCTTGCCTATCCTATGATGATCGCAAGAAAAGTAACCTATACTGCATGTTATCCTTGATATTTACATATGAAGGGCAAAATGCAATGCTCTGATCTTTTTCCTTAATAAGCTACAGTTGAAGTCAGAAGTTTACTTACACTTAGGTTGAAGTCATTAAAACTCATTTTTAACCACTAAACAGATTTAATATTAACAAACTATAATTTTGGCAAGTCGTAGAGGACATCCTCTTTGTACATAACACAAGTAAGTTTTCCAACAAATGTTTACAGGTTGCTTTACTTCTAATTGAGTAAATCACAATTCCAGTTGGTCAGAAGTTAACTGTGCCTTTAAACAGCTTGAAAAATTCCTGAAAATGATGTCAAGCCTTTAGACAATTAGCCAATTATCTTCTGATAGGAGTTGTACTGAATTGGAGGTGTACCTGTGGATGTATATTCTCTTTGCTCGACATCATGGGAAAATCAAAAGAAATCAGCCAAGACCTCAAAAACTATTGTGGACCTCCACAAGTCCAGTTCGTCTTTGGGAGAAATACCAAGGAACCACGCAGCCATCATACCGCTCCGGAATGAGACGCATTCTGTCTCCTAGAGATGAATTTAGTTTGGTGCGAAAAGTGCAAATCAATCCCAGAACAACAGCAAATTACCTTGTGAAGATGCTAGAGGAAACGGGTAGACAAGTATCTACATCCACAGTAAAACAAGTCCTATATCAACATAACCTGCTGCTCAGCAAAGGAAGAAGCCACTGCTCTAAAACCGCCATAAAAAAGCTAGAATACAGTTTGCAAGTGCACATGGGGACAAAGATCTTACTTTTTGGAGAAATTTCCTCTGGTCTGATGAAACAAAAATGTTACTGTTTAGCCATAATGACCATCATTATGTTTGGAGGAAAAAGGGTGAAGTTTGCATGCAGAAGAACACCATCCCAACTGTGAAGCATGGGGGTGGCAGCATTATGTTGTGGGTCATTTCTAAGCATGCTGCAGGAGGGACTGGTGCACTTCACAAAATAGATGGCATCATGAGGAAGGAAAATTATGTGGATCTATTGAAGCAACAGCTCAAGACATCAGCCAGGAAGTTAAAGCTTGTCGCAAATGGAACTTCCAAATGGACAATGACCCCAAGCATTCCTCCAAAGTTGTGGAATAATGGCAACAAAGTCAAGGTATTGGAGTGGCCATCACAAAGCCCTGACCTCGATCCGATAGACAATTTGTGGGCAGAAGGTCCTATAAGGTCTATAAACCTGACTCTGTTACACCAGTTCTGTCTGAAGGAATGGGCCAAAATTCCAGCAACTTATTGTGAGAAGCTTGTGGAAGGCTACCCAAAATGTTTGACCCAAGTTAAACAATATAAAAGCAATACTAACAATGTGTATGTAAACTTCTGACCCACTGGGAATGTGATGAAAGAAATAAAAGCTGAAATAAAGAATTCTCTCTACTATTATTCTGACATTTCACATTCTTAAAATAAATTAGTGATCCTAACTGACCTAAGACAGGGAAAGTTTTCTATGAGTAAATGTCAGGAATTGTTTAAATGTATATGGCTAAGGTGTTTGTAAATTTCTGACTTCAACTGTATTTCTAGGCACTAAAGAGGCTGCCAGTGCATGTAATCACAGCCTGATGAAGCTTGTGACTCCTGAAGATGATGAAGATGAGGAAGATTCGCAGACCAAAATTTCCCCTCCTAGTGATGAGACTCCATCTAAGAAAGAGGGAGAGCTGAATGGTGAAGTTTTTTTTTTAGTTTTTTTATTGATTTTTTTTTATTTACATGTGGTTGAAAAGTATTTTTTTTCTTTCACAAAACCAGATTATGGTGTAAGTTTTATTGTAATGTAAACCTAAAAAAACGACAGGCTGCATTGGCTGGGAATCAAACTTGGGCCTCCCGCCCATGCGTGGCATGGAGAGTTCTACAACTGAACCTCAATTCTTTCCTGAATGTTTAGTGTCGCCCCCTGCCTATTATTAAGAGGAATGTGCAAGAGGTTGAATTCTTGCCTGCCAGGTAGGGGTAGACCCGGGTTCGATTCCAAGGCAATGCAACCCCTCCTTTTATTAGGTTTATATTTCATACATGTATTCTTTATTTAAAAAATATTATGTCATGTATATTTAGCTATAAGCAAATATACTTTTTATTAATTGTTTGTTTTATTTTTTATATATTTACTAATATATTTATTTTTATCATATATGTTAAATATATTGCAAAACTAAAAAAAGTAATCTGATTACATTGCCTAGTATTAAACTATACCTCTCATTATTTTTAGATTCCCTCAATGAGTCACAGGATTCAGTGGGTTTCAGCAACATCTCTTTCTTTACGCCAGCGAGGTACCTTTTGACAGTTTTGACAAGAAAAGACTTTAAAGCTTTGTAGTTTACACATCACTGTATAGACCCCAAAAAAAACAAAAAAAAAATCGGAATAAATTCAATAACAGATAACAGCCCAGTTAAAAGAGCAGACAAATGATTTCCATTAGGTTTCTAACTTTTTTAATTTTCTGTGATCTGTAGTTCTGACAGGTCTACTGTTACTTTGGACCTGGATGGCATAGTACAGGTACTGGACCGACATTTACATGATTCATCCACTGGAATGATGACTCGCATTGCTGTGTTGAAGTGGCTCTACCATCTCTACATCAAGACCCCTTGCAAGGTGATAAACAATTTCACTAAATCATGAGAGAAATGTATTTAATATATACTTGTTCCAATAAATAGTTAAACTTTGTGCAATTCTTAAAAGTAATTCATGCAAATGCATCTCCATGGCAGATGTTCAAGCACACAGATAGTTTGTTCCCCATGCTACTAAAGACATTGTCAGATGAGTCCGATGAAGTAAGTACTCTGCATTAATTCTAATTGTCTCTACACTAATCTACCAGGCACAGCAATTTTAAAAAACAATGAATATCTCTCACAGGTGATTTTAAAAGACCTAGAGGTTTTAGCAGAGATTGCATCATCGCCTGCTGGACAGACGGACACTTCTGGATCATGTGACAACTCGGATAGCAAATCGCAACTCCTTATACCAAGCGGAGTCAAAGATGGGCAGCAAATGGTGGTGGGTAAGTATCAAGGTCGGATACTCATTTCCTGACCCTCAGTCTTTTTTTCTTTTTTTTTTTTACCTGTAAAAATCAGAAACTAACTTTTTTGTTTGTTTTATAAAGTAAAATAAACCAAGTGTATGTGCAAACAGCAGTGATCTAAAATAGCTATTATATACACTTGATTTACAGGATCGAAGACGGCTGACTTGTCTCCCTCCACCCCGAGCATGAATTCATACTTCTACAAGTTCATGATTAATTTGCTAAAACGCTTCAGTTTAGAGAGGAAACTTCTAGAAATGAGGGGAGCCTTCATTATCAGGTAAAACCCACTCAAGTTCCGTAATAGAGACAATCAGCAGCTCCTCAAAGTTTACTTCCATGAGAATAGTTCTAGTCCAAATAGAAACCCCTTTAACTCTATACTGATGACAATTTAAAGTTGTACAGATTAAGTTGCCAATGCTGATAAAATTCTTTTACCTCCGTTCACAGACAGTTATGTCTCCTCCTGCATGCGGAAAACATATTCCACTCTATGGCAGACATTTTACTCAAGGAGGAAGATCTGAAATTTGCCTCCACCATGGTGCAAACACTTAACACTATTCTGCTTACCTCTGCCGAACTGTTCCAGCTGCGAAACCAGCTCAAAGACCTACACACCCAGGTAACGCCTGCTAGGAGGACTAACACCATGTCCACACTAATGTTTCCTCGTATAATCATTTTCAAAGTAGATTGTTTTTCGAAAGTCATTCCAGTGTAAATGAGAGGCGTAAACTCTCTCTAAAAGCTAGATACTTCTTTTTTCGAACATACTTAGAATTCCAGAAGAGACCTAATCTCACTCTTAATATTTCATCTTGGAGTTTAATTTTTAAAATGCGCGGTTAGCTTTGTTGACCCTTTCTTTTGACTCTTCAGGAGAGCTGTGCTCTTTTCTGCTGCCTCTATCGCTCTTGGTGTCACAATCCAGTGGCCACTGTGTCCCTCTGCTTCCTGACCCAGAACTATCGTCATGCCTATGATCTCATCCAGAAATTGTATCCTCTACTGTTAAGTGTCGTATATAATTCTGTTCCATACTGATTCTATACTGGACTCTGTTTGATAGTCTTAAAGATAAAGTGTGTAACTTATTTGATGTTAAATTAATTCTCCTATAACATCTTAAAGGAATGGTTCACCCAAAAATAGGAGGTTCTCTCATCATGTACTCACCGTTATGCCATTTTTGTATGACTTTTTATTCTTAAGCAGAACGCAAATGAAGATTTTTAGAAGAATATTTCAGTTCTGTAGGTCCATACAATGCAAGTAAACTGGGTCCAAAACTTTGAAGCTCAAAAAGCACAAAGTCAGCATAAAAGTAATCCATAAGACTCTAGTAGTTTAATCCATGTCTTCAGAAGTGATATGATAGGTGTGGGTGAGAAATAGATAAATATTTAAGTGCTTTTCTACTATAAATCTCCACTTTTAAACAGCCCACAAGAGTTATTCTTTTGTATGTGGCATTCATATTCTTCAAGCATATCGCCACCTATTGGGCAGGGAGGAGAATTTATAGTAAAGAAAGACTTAAAAATGTATCTGTTTCTCACCCACACCTATCATATCGCTTCAGAAGATATACATTTAACCACTGTAGTCTTATGGATTACGTTTATGCTGCCTTTATATGCTTATTCTTCAAAGTTCCTACCCCCATTCACTTGCATTGTGAGGACCAATAGAGCTGAAATATTTTCTAAAAATCTTTGTTCAGCAGAAGAAAGAAAGTCTAACACATCTGAGATTAAAATGTTTTGGGCAAACTAACCCTTTAATATGCAGAGACAACTATAAGTAAGCTATTTGTAGGTTAATTTTCTCAAACTGGAAATATTTTGGCTCTATGAAAATTCCTGTTTGATTTGAGCGACTTCTCCAGCATGACACAACAACACTGATCAACCAACAGGGCTCGACAATAAGGACTGCCTGATGGCCCGGAGCCAGTGTGAGAGAGATTCGGGCCAGTTGCTAGAACTGTCACTACTGGCACGCTTGGAGGCTTCACGCTATTCTCTGCGGCATCCACGCACATCTCAACACATACACCACAGAGAGTGAACCACGTTATAGTGACCATGAGGAGGTTACCCCATGTGAATCTCCCCTCCTTAGCAACCGGCCGATTTGTTTGCTTCGGAGACCTGGCTGGAGTCAATCGACCCGCCCTGGATTTGAACTTGCGACTCCAGGGATGGTAGTCTGCGTCTGTACTCACTACGTTACCCAGGCCCCTGGGTGACATAGTATTAAAAACATAAAATATGTAAAAATAGATTTATCTTCAGACATATTTTTTTAAAGCCATTATGGTAAAAACTGCTATTTGACATTTTTGTGTTGGGGCCAGTGAAAATTTTGCCAGGGTCAGTAAAAATCTGAAGCACTAGCCCAACCTGGCTAGTAGAAAAAGTCCCTTGGCGTTGAGCCCTGACCAATAGCGTGAGTTGGGGCCGGGACTATCTCTTTGTTTGTTCAACAGAAGACGCACATGGAACACTGTAAACAATGTTTATTTTTGAAATTCCCAGTTTAAAAAAGTAATTGTTGTTAAGGTGTGGGAACCCAAGATAAATTACAATTAAATGACAATTAACCCCTTAACTTGATCTGATCAGTGGAGATCTGGAGGTGACTGTGGACTTCCTCATGGAAGTGGATAAACTCGTGCAGCTAATTGAGAGCCCCATCTTTACCTGTGAGTTCCATTTCCTCCATCACATAAAACTGTTCATCATACTGCTACTATCATTACAATACTTTTTCAGCTTTTAATATTAACACTTATGTTTGCAGATCTCCGTTTGCAGTTATTGGATGTAGAGCATAACCCTTATCTCATCAAAGCTCTGTACGGCCTGCTGATGCTGCTTCCTCAGAGTCAAGCTTTCCAACTGCTTTCACATCGGCTGAGCTGTGTGCCAAACCCTGAACTCATGAGGACTGTGTGAGTACCAACACTACTCTAAACAAACCGAACCTTTGAAGGCATTGCAATATAAAAAATGACGCTTTACTTTCTTAGTGCATGCTCCTGGTCTTTTTGTGAATTATTCATTAAATTATTGGTATTTTGGATGAAATCAAGTAACGTACCTGTATTTTTTCTTAAAAGGTAAAACGGGTTGTGAACGGGGACTCAGTTTTGCATTAAACAATGCTGTTGTCAAACTCTGTAAATTACTTCATTTTCCAGGGAAGATCCAAAGGCACCTGTCAAGGACAAACGATTAGCCCAGCCACACATAGACTACAATGAACTGCTCCAACACTTTGAGCGAGTCCAGAGCAAACATCTGGAAGTGAGGCATCAGAGGGCGGGCCGCTCCGAGCACCCAGACAGAAAGCTTATGTAGTGAATTAAGTGCAAACTCCATGAACTGTAGTTGGCATCCACATTCAACTCTTTTGTTTTTTATGTATTCAAGCTACTACATGCATGAGGGACTTTTTGTGTCTTATATATATTTTTTATGATACTTAAAGTACTTTATGTTAAGGTGCTGGAGATTGTATAGTACATGAATACTTGAACTAACAGATTATGGTCCAATAGTTATATCATTCCCAAGCAAATGGAATCCTCTCCAGATTATTTATACAGAACACCTTGCATGTGCCCCTATATGTTAATGAGGAACTTTTAATCTAAAATATGAATATAGCTGACATCTGCTCATGATTTGCACTGTTAATGAGTCAGTGGTCTGTCTTAGGTGGATATTTAGCTTTTTTCTTTGTATTGCAATTTAACTAGATTTTATCTCTTACAGAAACCATACCCAACATCATTCACTCTTGGCCTAACATGCAAACCTTAGTAATTTCTCTGTAATGTGAAAATAAAGTTACAATAAATTGGAACGTGTATAATACTTTTTTCTTACTATTTTTTTTTCTCCACTCGTTATGTTTCCTAAACCCAGGTGGACCTAATAAAAAAGGTTGTCTCGCCTTTTTACAGTCCAACATATGGCGCTGTTGTATAATTTTTAAGAATATCCTACCATCTCGCACGCTTAGAAAACTGCCCATTCGCTATGAAAATCATTATTAGCGTGTTCTCAAGCTACAGATTTTCATTCTAAGAAATAAAAAAATCAGTGCTCAATAGTTTATTTTAACAGTATTTACAGTAGATATGTCTATATATACAGTAAAAAGCAAAACATTATCGTTCGTATAGTGGTGAATATTCCCGCCTGTCACGCGAGACCGGGGTTAGATTTTTTTATTTTTTTTAATCTTGTTATTAAATATAATTTGACCCATTTGTAATCAATATAGGTGTACATATCGTGGCACTGCGATGGCCTTAACATTTTTGAAATGACAAGTTATTTGTTTATAGATGTATTCAAATGCTCTGTTTAAGTTTTCCTCTTAAATACATACATGTCACTTAATTTATCTCAGATCGTGAGAACTATTTTCAGTTAGAAGTGGATGATGAAAAACTGTTATGCGCTCCTTAACCTTAAAATAAAGCCTTATATTATTAAGGTATATTCTTTAAAAAACATTTAATGTCCGTTTAACCTTTCAAAAAAGTTACTGTGGAGACTAGATTCAGCCCAAAAACAATTACTACTGTAAAACCATAATAATGAAACGTCATCATTTTCTGACAGTGGCTACCACAAAAAAAACAATAAAAAAAACAAACAAACAAAAAAACAAGCTACCACAGTTTTATCGTATTACTATAGTGGCTTTGCATTTTGGCGGAAACTAAGGCTACAACGGTATATTTTTGTAAGAGAGATACAATATTCAGGCCCCAATGACAAAATGAAATGCATTTTTGTCTATTTAGCTAACCTGTTTTTTTTTTTTGTTGTTGTTGTTGTTTCCATAGCGAGTGGCTCATTTAATCAAATAGCAAACAACAATAGTGTCACTAGACTAGAGACATGATATTAAGAACGGCGAAACTTCCGTTTGCTTGAAGTAGTCATGAAGATCATCAAACATAAAACTTTACAATTAAACAACTCTTTCTCTCACATCCTGCCACAGCAGATTTGCCAAGAGCACTGTAAGACTCATCCACACAATGAAAAACAAATCCACCATGTCTGTTTCCCATAAAGTTATTTTCATTTCAGCCTGCATATGGCATCTAACAATGATCAAACATTATTTCACATGTCAAGCAAGTAGGTTTCTTTCGGCAAGTATAAAATAGTCATATTTTTATGAGGAGGTTTGCTATATTCTGCCTAGGGGTACAGAAAGATAAGAAAACAAATGAAGCTTTTCACCTTAATTTTTTAAAGATCACAAAATAACTTAATAGCCTGTTTTAGACAACAATCCACATAATTTATAAGCTATAATGTTATATTTATTTCCTCAGATGTTCAAGAGCAATAGTTGCTGTGCTTACACAGCCTGAAACAGAATTCTAAATAAATAAATTCTAAAGTTTATTGAAGTCTTGCACAGGAGAATGATACACATACTATATATATATATATATATATATATATATATATATATATATATATATATATATATTGGTGGCCAAAAGTTTGGAATAATGAACAGATTTGAAATAAATTATTACTTTAATTCACCAAAGTGCATTCAACTGATCACAAAGTATAGTCAGGACATTACTGATGTAAAAAAACAGCACCATCACTATTCATAAAAAGTCATTTTTGGTCAAATCTAGACAGGCCCTATTTCCAGCAGCCATCACCCCAACACCTTATCCTTGAGTAATCATGCAAAATTGCTAATTTGTTATAAGAAAATCACTTGCCATTATATCAAACAGTTGAAAGCTATTTGGTTTGTTAAATGAAGCTTAAATTTGTCTTTGTGTTTGTTTTTGAGTTGCCACAGTATGCAGTAGACTGGCACGTCTTAATGTCAATATTAGGTCAAAAATGGCACAAAAAAAAGAAAATGGCTTTCTCTAGAAATTCATCAGTCAATCATTGTTTAGAGGAATGAAGGCTATACAATGCTTGAAATTGCCCAAAAACTGAAGATTTCTGAAATCTTCAAAGACAAAGGACACCTGGCACTAACAAGGACAGAAAAAGATGTGGAAGGCCCAGATACAACTAAACAAGAGGATAAGTACATCAGAGTCTCTAGTTTGAGAAAAAGACTCCACTTTGGTTAATATAAGTAACCATTTCTTTCTATAAAAGCAAAATCTGGATATTATTCCAAACTTTTGACCACCTGTGTGTGTGTGAAAACCACTATATAAATGTAACATTCATTAATTCAAACCCAAGCTCACGTGAGCTGCATGAAAGCTTTGATGAAACCATGGACATTGAGAACAGACCGCTGAATGTGAAAACACTGCTATTTTCCAGCTATAAGTGATGTTGGATTAATAATAAATAGCAGGCAGCAATGTTCTCTGATATGCCATGTGCAAGTTGTTCTTTGTCTGTCCCTACATCCCCAAAGGCTTGCAGAAAATGTCTGATATTTATAATTTCCCACTTCTCAGGCTGGGCTTGTGCAGTCAGGTGCATCTTCTTGAGTTGTACACACACACTTAGCACAGTTTATATTTCATCAGATCCTCTTGTAATAAAGACTGCACTATAAAAGTTGAATTACCAAATTAATTAAAGCTTTCAGATATCCAATTGACGTTAAAGACCTCATGAAATCAGAGTTGGAATTTAGTGGTTTTAGCCCATTTCTATAAGCTTTGAAGCCATCTACTCTCACTGAGCACTTTATTAGAAACACCTGTACACTTACTTATTCCTGCACTTATCTAATCACCTAATCCTGTGACAACTGTGCAATGCATAAAATCATGCATTAACTCAAATAACCACTCTGTACAACTGTAGTGAGCAGAATAGCATCTCAGAATGCACAACACATCCTCCCTTAAGGCAGACTGGCTACAACAGCAGAAGACTACATCAGGTTCCCCTTCTGTCAGCCAAGAACAGAAAGCTGAAGCTGCAGTGGGAACAGGCTCACTAAAACTGGACAGTTGAAGACTGGAAAAATGTAGCCTGGTCTGATGAATCTCGATTTCTGCTGAAGCACACAGATATTAGGGTCAGAATTTGGCGGAAACACCATGAATCAATTTTTCCATTGTCACTTCAGGGGCTTCAGCGTGCCTCCTTGGGGCCTTCTTGGGGCCAGTGGCCTTTGGCCCACTTATGACCCTTCGGACAAACAAGGCCAACTGGGGATAGAGGTGGGTTCAACGTCAAAGGCGGAGTTTCGCTGAGTTTCTCAGATTTTGTATCCAGTGCACAATGGTACAGGTTTGGGGAAACAATTAATAAAAAAAATGCGGGCACAGTACAAATTCATTAAAACGCCCAATGGACAAAGCAGAGAGACCACACTGGACACCATGGGAGTTACTGTCGGTGAGTTGTCAAAGCTAACTTATCTTGCTGTTTACATTCTAGATGAATTCGACATTCTAGATAACACGATAACTCCGTTTGAGATTCCCTCTTACTTGCTTGGGCAGGTTGTGTGACATTGGCACCATAGCGATATATTAAGGGCAGATTTTTGGGCAATGCTGCAGACTTATTGGCCAGATGGTGGGAATGCAATTTTGGTCATACAGCTCGAGGTCCGAGGCTATTGGGCTAATCATCACTTGAATGTCACAACCTATTGTTGTGTGTGCATCCTTTCATGTCCACAATTTACCCATCTTCTAATGGCTATTTCCAGCATGATAATGCACCATGGCAAAAAGCAAAAGTCATCTCAAACTGGTTTCATGGACATGACAATGAGTTCAGTGTTCTTTAGTGGCATTCCTGTCACTGGATCTGAATCCAATAGAGCACATTTGGGATATGGTAGAATGGGAGATTTGCAGCATGAATGTACAGCTGACGAATCTGCAGAAATTGTGTGATGTAATCATGTCAAAATCTCAAAGGAATGTTTTCCATATCTTATGGAATCCATGATGCCATGAAGAATTGAGGCTGTTTTGAAAGCAAAAGAAGACCTTACCCAATTTGTTCCTAATACAGTGCTCAGTGAATGTATATGCTAGTGTACTCTGTATTAGCATACTAAAAATGGACCAAATTAGATGTGAAGTAGGTCATATCTGCGCCAATATTGCCACCAAATGTAAATGCTAAAATAAGTAGATAGGTAAAGTTTGTCAAGACAAGCCTTGATGTTGACTTGACACAGCCTTGTCTGAAATCTTGATAATCAGTCAACCCACTAGACCCATGGAACTCCACAGGCATCCGGCCCGCAAACCATCTTCTTTGGCCCACAAGATGTTATCATCAAAAAGTTTTTGAATGTGGATGAATTTTAAGGTGTCAATTGTCTAGAGCCTTTATGGTTATTCTCAGTATTGATAAACTGCTGAACCGCTATAGAGGAAAAGAAAAGGCAAACGGATAAAACCATTGAATTAAGAGACAAATCCACAAAAATAAATCTGATTATAAACCACTTTACATAACATGAGTGCGACGGCATTCTGCACGAGCGTGTAGATAACAGTTTGTGTGCTCTCCCAGTCACTTTAAACAAGTCTCTCTTCCACACCAGTTCGTCACTGCCATTGCGCGATTCAACCGAGTGTCTGGTGACAAACAAACTCAACAGAGATGTATGCTCGCTGTGAACAGTAATAACAGGAACAAAGGGTAATCCTGAAATAATGGAGTTTAGCGCTTTTGGAGCTATTATTGGATATAAATGTCTTGTTTTGAGGCCTCTCTCTCTCTCTCTCTCTCTCTCTCTCTCTCTCTCTCTCTGTGTTCACTAGGTGGCCAGTGTGTCATGACAATCTTTGACAGTGACAAATGAACAGATAATCATCTTTCTATATATGGCAAAAAATTATTATTTCTCAATGTAAATTTTCCTTGTTAAAGTGTGGATCGTTTAGGGGGAAAAATTATTTATTTTTTTTTTATTGAAGAACCACACTTTTACAAGAATTTTGCTATATATCTATAATAAATGTTTTATTTTACCTGTGTTAATTACATGTGTCCTTGATGTATTAAATAGCATATAGCATAGTCTGCTCACATTATTAATATAAAAAAAGCAATTCAAATATTTAATAATTAAAAAAAGATTATGGCCCTCGCGGCTAAAGGAATCTTGCTTTCCAGCGCTCCCAGCTTTCAAAATTTGAGTGCCCCTGCATTAGAGAGTGTGATGAGGAGGAGGGCGTGCCCGGGCTGTAACGATGGACACCCAGCGCTGAATCAGTGGGAGAGGGATAAAGAGGAGCCGGGGACGCCAGTTCGAGGGAGAGAGAGACACACGTGTTGTGTGTTTGTTTATGTTGGAAAGCAGTTTATTTTATGTTTTAAGTTCCTTTGTGTCATTAAAGTTTATGTTGATTGTTTAGCTGGTTCCTGCCTCCTCCTTGCCCATCATGTGAATACGTTACATTGGTGCCGAAACCCGGAAAGGAGGAGGGATGCACTGTTGTGGAGTCCTCGCCGCTTCCATCTGCCAGGGGAGGAGCCGCTGCCGTCCGCCAGGGGTCGGAGTCACCGCTGCTGGCTGCTGGAATTCAGAGGAACCACTGCTGTCCGCCAGGGGAGGGGAGGGGCTGTCGTCCAGCAGATTGCAGAGGAGTGGCTGAGGACCAGGCGATGGTGTGTCCAGGGACCGGTGAATGAATGAGTTTTTTTTTTCTTTCGGTCTCTCCACCTCGCACTTTCCCTCACTCCTCTCCCTCCCCTTGTCTCTTCCAGGGGTCCACAGAGGTGGAGAAGACCTGCCGGTAGAAGGAGGGTCAGAAGGGCTGCACCTCCTCTCCAGGAAGGAATCATGCCAGAGGTTTCCCCAGCCTGAATCGGGCAGGGGAGGAGGGCGTGGCCGGGCCGTAACGATAGATGCCCAGCACTGAATCAGCCCAATCAGCGGAAGAGTGATAAAGGGGAGCCGGGGATGCCAGTTCAAAGGAGGGCCGCACGTGTTGTGTGTGTGTGTGTGTGTGTGTCTTTGTCTTTGTCTTGTTTATGTTGTAAAGCATTTTATGTTATGTTTAAGTTCCTTTGTGTCATTAAAGTTTGTTGATTGTTCAGCCGGTTTCTGCCTCCTCCCTGCCCATTCAGTGAATATGTTACAGGTAGATAGATAGTTTTTGGGTTTTTTACAATCGAGTTTGTCAAAATATACTTTGTACATTGACTTGGTCAATTTGAACACTCCAATGTAAGTCTGTAATTGACCACTCATCTTGAACAGTTAGAAATGTCATAGTAACCAAAGTTAGGAGGGCTGTGTCAAATTTGGTGGATGTAGCTTGAAAGCTCTAAGAAGAGTTATAATAAGGGAATGAAATTTACAGCTGGTGAATGCCAAGTTTTACTCGCCACTTTATATTTAATTTATAATATATATGAAAATAAAGTGAACCTGCAGAGTTGCGTTCACAATGCATGTTAAGCACAAACTGCTCATGGAAATAAACTAAGAGCACACATAAAATCAGTAAATTGGGCCTCATTTGTGAAACACAAACAGAATGAATTTGTGTGTAAATCATTCGTAAAGCTGGACTAACGTACATTTTTGGATTTCTGCAAACAACTAGCAAGTTGAAAATAATGGTACATAGCTGTGACGTAACTAAAACATGACAAGCCTGTTTGCTGTTTCAATAGGAAATATTTCAAAACAGGAAAAAAAAACTGTGCTCATCAAGCAATTTCATTGTGTCTTTAAGAAACATATTCTGTAGTGTTTCCCACATAGAGGCTCATAAGTTCTTGTTAAATCTCACCTTTTGAGGTGAAATCGTTCAGCTATAAAATTAACGCAGGAAGTTATGAACCATTTTCTCTCTGGCCATAAAGTGGCTGGCAACATGCTCAAAGGAAGGTCGTTGTTCTCTGTCCAAGTTTAGATGATAAATGGGTGGCAGTCTCTTGCTTTGTATGAGAATCGGTGTAAATTGCTTTCCAGGATCCTCATACTGTATGTGTGTCTCAATATGAAGGTCCTGTGGGCTCTGGCTTTGTTGAGAGATGACGAATCAGAATGAGCTTTATTGCTAAGTATGCTTACACATTCAAGGAATTTTACTTGGTGATAGGAGCTTCCAGTGAACAAACAATACAATAACAAGACAAAAATAGAGAATAATAAAAAAGTGAAAAAAAAATAAAATAAAATAAGCTGTCAGTTGCACATAATTATTGCTCAATGGGGCAGTTTTAACTGCTCATGAGATGGATAGCCTGCGGGGAAAACTGTTCCTGTGCCTGATGGTTCTGGTGCTCAGTGCTCTGTAGCGCCATCCAGATGTCAATAGTTCAAAAAGGAAGTGGGCTGAGTGAATGGGGTCCAGAGTGATTTTTCCAGCCCTTTTCCTCACTCTGGAAGTGTACAGTTCTTGAAGGGAGAGCAGGGGAAAACCAATAATCTTTTAAGCAGTCCGAACTGTCCTTTGTAGTCTTCTGATATCTGATTTTGTGGCTAAACCAAACCAGACAGTTACTGAAGCGCAGAGGAGAGACTCAATGACTGCTGAGTAGAACTGTATCAGCAGCGCCTGTGGTAGATTGAAATTCCTCAGCTGTTGAAGGAAGTACAACCTCTGCTGGACCTTTTTCACAGTGGAGTCAATGTGGGTCTCCCACTTCCGGTCCTGTGAGATGGTAGTGCCCAGGAACCTGAATAACTCCACTGCTGCCACAGTACTATTTAGAATGATGAGCGGGTCAATGTTGGGGTGTTCCTCCAAATCTCCACAGTTTTGAGCGTGTTCTGCTCCAAGCTGTTTTGACTGCACCAGTGAGCCAGCCGTTCAACCTCCCTTCTGTATTCAGACTCATCGTCATCTTGGATAAAGCCGATGACAGTAGTGTTGTCTGCAAACTTCAGGAGCTTGAGAGAGGGGTCCTTGGAAGTGCAGTCTTTGGTATACAGGGAGTAGAGGGGAGAGCACACATCCCTGGGGGGCACCAGTGCTGATCGTACATGTGCTGAAAGTGAATTTACCCTGTCTCACAAACTGCTGCCTCTCCGTCAGAAAACTTGTGATCCACTGTCAGATAGATGTGGGAACAGAGTTGGTGTCATTTAGTCCGGAGAATAGCCGGGATGATGGTGTTGAAAGCCAAACTGAAGTCCACAAAAAGGATCCTTGCATAAGTCCCTGTCTGTCCAGATGTTGCAGGATATGATGCAATCCAATGTTGACTGCATCATCCACAGACCTGTTTGCTCGATAAGCAAATTGAAGGGGATTTAGAAAGGGTCCAGTGATGTACTTCAGGTGGGGCAACACCAGTCTCTCAAATGACTTCAAGATCACAGACGTCAGAGCGACAGGTCTGTAGTCATTACAGTGTTGGGGAATGGTGTCTTGAAGTTAGTAAAGTCTTTTAGGCCTCTCCACACTGATGCAGGGTCATTAGCTGAAAACATGTTTTTCAGCATATCAGAGTAGCTTCTTTTAGCCACTCTGATTACCTTATTCAGTGTGTTTCTGGCCTGATTGTACACAATGTTATCCCCACTTCTGTAAGCATCCTCTTTGGCCTGACAAAGCTGACTGAGTTTTGCTGTAAACCATGATTTGTAATTTTTGTATGTTAAATTAGTCCTAGTAGGAATGCACATATCCTCACAGACAATGATATATGATGTCACAGTATCTGTGAGCACATCCAGATTGGTGTCTGAAGCCTCAAATACACTCCAATCAGTGCAGTCAAAGCAGGCTTGTAGTTCCACCTCTGATCATTGGTACAGCTCTTTATAGTCTTTACTACAGGTTCTGCTGATTTTAGTTTCTGCCTGTAGGTTGGAAGAAGATGAACCAGACAGTGGTCAGAGAGTCCCAAAGCTGCTCTAGGTACAGAGCGATATGCATCCTTTATTGCTGTGTAACAATGATCCAATGTATTTCTGTCTGGTGGTGGGGCATGTTATGTGCT
Source organism: Moxostoma hubbsi (assembly GCA_032164185.1). NCBI lineage: Eukaryota > Metazoa > Chordata > Actinopteri > Cypriniformes > Catostomidae > Moxostoma > Moxostoma hubbsi. Next base: position 16,246,577 of record JAVLUX010000049.1, on the reverse strand, counting down.
GTCTGTATTTTGGCAGTTCATGGGTGAGGTTGGCTTTATTAAAATCTCCCAGAATAATAATAAGTGAGTGACCCTGTAGCCAGTTCCCACTTTACTTGCTGCCCTCATTCAAGTGGTTGTTTCTGCTCAGGGATATGCAATGTTTATGTTCAGCTGAATAGTCTGAATGTATTCAGTCATGTGTCACTTTAATGAATAGTATTGTTTGTGATTATTTTTTGCAGTGTCATTTTACATTTTTAACCATAGTTTGAGAGTAACAAAAAACAAACCAATAATGGAAACTGGATTATAAGTGCAGTTTAAAACCCTGCATTTACAATGCCATGATGTCTACAGACCTATGGAGCATTCTGCATTTTTCATGCTGTATGATCAGAGACTTAATTCAATAAATCCAAGTCGGTAATTATTAATTAAAATCAGCCTATGGCCCAGTACAAAAGGTTAAATAATGATGTATGTTATGTTCAATAATTGTGCTTTGATGCAGAAATAATCAAACACTGTTCCCTGCATTATTTATAGCAGATTCAAAATTGACCACTGACTGCAACTTCATTTCTATATCCTTTCACAAGAAATGTAAGCATTATTTATTACTATTGCTCATATTTAGGTTAGGGTTTTGTTCTACCTTTGTTTGCACTACAGACATAATTGTACCTAAAATCTTCAAATATGCAAACTAAGGAGGAAATTTTCTCAGCAATCAGACATAATATTTGAGTCTGGCAGATGATAAAACAGCCAAGAACCCACAGAAATACATTAAACTAGGGACTGAGCCATGCAGGGACCAGAATATCAAATAAACTATACTACAATAAACAACCAGACTGTTAGCACTGTGACAATTGACATTGATTTGGCTACAGTAGGTCTGTGCTTGACAAAATTCGAACCACTGCCCCCTGTGGTCGAAGTTGGAAGTGTTGTTGAACATATGGGCAAGCATGAGCTTCAGTTTCCAGGTGAAATGTCTTCAGAGTGTCACCAAAAGCGAGTTGTAGTACAATCAACAGGAATTAATATTTACTCCAACCCAAAACCTAACTGTCGGTGGTGTAACAATGTAATTTTAGAGTTAAATTGCAACCGAATCGTGCCATTGTTTATGTGAACGTGATTACTTCCTGGTTTCCATGGGACCAGAACCTGGGAGGTTGCTCATGCAACAGAAACACCACAGAGAAAGGCAGTGGTGGAAAGAGTACTGATATTTTTTTACTTAAGTAAAAGTACTGCTACTAAACTTGAGTATAAGTATAAGTACTGAGAAATATTGTGACTCAATTAAAAGCAAAGTAGTTTGCCGTTAATCTACTCAAGTAATTACATTACAAGTTACTTTTTGAAAACGATATTAGGTATATTATAAACCAGTGGTTCTCAAGCAGTTTCACTTCGGAACCCAGATTTTACATTGGATATCAGGTTGCGACCCACCATAGTAAAAACATAGTTAAAAACGTAACCTGTAATGTATCAGCTGGTGTATAAGGGCATGAATCATGTAACATTATTTTCATTGTTGCTGTCAACAACAAAAGATACTTTAAAAATGAGCCCATTATATTTATTATGCTGTTTATGTCCTAATTTCAAACATCATTCAAACAGAACATATATTACACAGGAGGAAATCTTAATAATTTTGCCAAACTTAATAATGATATTTAAGCACAGGTAAGAGCCAGAGAGAAGAGCAAATCATTAACGCGAGCTGGTTCCATGACATTCACATGAAAGCTTTCATCGCACCATGAAAATATCACAGTGCAGACAAGAAGCCCTTAGCTGAACACGAGATTATCATTAAATGTACATCAGCAGCCTTAAATTTCACTTGGGCTTTAATGGGTGAACCTTTGCATTGTTTTCTTCCTACCATCAGCGCCCCAGTCCCTGCGACCCACTTTTGGGTTGCGACCCACCAGTTGAGAAACACTGGTGTATATACGCTTCCATTTTTAGAACACAAAGACATATTTGTTCTTCAAAGATTTTGATGTTTCCTTTTCACTAAAAATGCCTTAAACTGATCAAAAATACTGCTAAAATCATTAATTGCAAATTATTATTATGGTTTGAAATTTTTTTTAACTGGTATTTATTACATTTTTTCTTTACCCGTGATGTCAAACATAAACTGTGACACCTTACAAAAGCATTCTTAAGGCATCTTATTATTAGAGCAATTGAAAATGGCTGTGCTATCATGAGAAAATCACAATACAGTGGGTTTTTTCCTCATTTGCAGAGGTATTTAGTTCTGTTGCTTTACACTCGCAAGTCAAATTTTGGTTTTAAAAATCAGCAAAAAGAAACACATTTCTCCTGAAATTCTATTTTCTCCTAAAGTCTATTGTTTTAGAGAGATGAAGGCTATTACATGCTTGAGATGGAAGTGGATGGCCAGATGCACAACAAAAAACTAAGTAAATCACAGTCTCTAGTTTGAGAAACAGACTCCTCACAGGTCTAATAAACTAGCAGTTTCTAAATACCAAAGACCTGCATTGCTGCAAGAGGATTCTTGGACAAACAGAACATTTTAAGAATACAACATTTATTTAAAGAGAAATAGCCATTTGTAACATTCTAAATGTATCTAAATATTCTCTAAACTACATAATGTGTATTGTGACTGAACCACATTCCTATTTCAGGTTTTTTCTCATTCACGTATGTCCAAGTGTTTTGGCTAGTTAACATACTGTACAAAACTGCTATAATGCAATATCATAGAGGAAATGTATCCTCTATAATATTGCAGAAATTATCCAGATATGGAATGAGATTATTAAGCAAACTGTTATCAACTCCTACATGCCAACTGAATAAAATAAGACAAAACTAATTTCATACAGAGTTTAGTGAGATATGATTGATTAAAACACTAAGAGTGGTTGTTCTTTATGTATTATTGTATTACAGTTGTAATAATAAAGTCTTAATTAACATTATGGTTATTTAACATATTGAGATATAATTATTAACTAAATTGTAGCATTTGGTTGTAATTTCTCATACCTTTGTTATATAACATCCATCCCTTGAACACTTTTGGCCTCTAGCGGGTGAGGCTTTTCAGACAGATAAACAGCAGCACAGGGCAGGGAAGTACAGTAGAGAAACCGGACGGCTGGAAAAAAATTATATTCAGCGAAAAGTCAAAAGAACATCGCAATGTATGTAATTGTAACTATATCAGATATTATTAATAAAACACGTGGCGTTTTTTGCCTCCATATTTTGAATTACAATAGCATTTTTCCCCGAGTCCCTGTTAATTTCCAACACTATTTGGCATTTGAAAGTTTTTTTTTTAGAAAGTTTTTTTTTTAGACATAGTAGCAAGTAAACAAGATATCCCCACATATATGTCAGACTACATTGAGCTAATGTTTGACACAATTCAAACAATGTCTACCTGAAGTTTGATCAGTGGTTAAACATGTTCAGACGGTTCCCTCTTATTGAATAAATGGCTCCTTTCCAGAATAAAATTAAATATGCAGAAAATCACAGTATTACAGTTCTTGTATAGTGACAGGGCAGAAAGCTAGAGAAGAGAGGACACCAGAGGCAGTTTATAAGAGCTGCTGTGCTCATCATGCTGTGCCCTGCCTGCTTTTGTCATGCCTCACACAGCTCGTTTTAGTTTATAAACTGATTTAGCGCTTATAAATTTCTTCTTACCAAAATGTACTAAATATTATGTATTTTTTTGTACTTTGTAATTGTGGTAAAAAAAAATAACTGCAGAGAAGTTGAATACTTTTTACATTTGTAATCAACTCAAGTTAAAATACTATTAGTTATTTATACTTAAAGTAAAAAACATTTTATAATTGTGCTCAAGTACTGTAATGAGAGTAATTGTAATTTGTTACTTTCCACCTCTAGGGAAAGGTGATCAGTCATGATCACCTGTATTGGGGGATGGCGGTTGTCCATAATTCACCAGAATAGAGTTGATTTCAGGGTACTTGAACTTTCAGAAGCAACCACTGATATATACAACCACTATATATAATATATATAGATTCCCTGTGTGATCATGTTTCCTAGCAACCCCTCAGAATGCCCTAGCAACCATCCACAACATGCATTGAAGCAGCGAGTTCTACATGGGCAAGCAACACGTGCATTGTCTGCAGAAAATGTAAAAATTTAGTTTGTGTTGATCTTACATGAAACAGTAGAAGTTCATTTAAAATGAATAACGACTCACCTTTGAATCTCTATTCATACCATCTGTACTAAACAAAGTGTTTGACTCACTCCCTGGCACACAGTCCCTACAAGCTCAAAGACCCCCATCCTCTTGCAGCAGTCTCTTAAATCATGTTCCAAGTAAATGACAAAAAATGATTACATTTCCTGCCAGGAGTGGCACTGCATTTTCACCCTGCTCTGAAATAGTAATCATAGTGACTCAATGATAAAGTGTTTTGTCTAGGCCAGCACTTTCATAAATCATAGTTCCTTCAAATTATCAATGACCAATTATTTATATAGATAAATATATTCATATCAAAGTGTAGCTGTATGTGTTGCTTCTTGATACTGCAGCAGAAGTATGTCATAAACCAGGGTCGTGTCTTAATGGGTTTGCAGCCAGTTTTTCTCTTCACTTTTTGCCGTATTCACTTCACCGTGACAAACACACGAGCAGTTGTTTGGCCTGCGTTCTCAAGATTGGATCCTGCTTCACAGTGGAAACAAATGATTGTGTTCTTTCTTCTGATAAGCAGTCAATATTTCATTTTGTTGCATCTCTAGGAGCTCTTCTTAGACATTTAATGTTTTGTTTTGATTTCGTGGAGATCTATGGAGCTTTGGCTTAGACCTAATACATTCTGCTTGATTTGAACCATTTAAAAAGTATGGGACATATTTGTGACTTAATGTCTTAGAGACAAGATTAACATGGCCATGTAATATTTTGCATGATTATTTTCACATGGTTCTTTGTACGTATTGTGGCAGTGTCCTGGTTAAATGAACACTAAAGGTGCTACAAGTTCCTGCAGCTGAGTCTGGTTCCTCTTAAGGCTTTTTACTCTCCAATAACATCTTATTCACTTTTTTTTTTTAATTATTAGTTTTTGCCACTTCTCATTGGATTGCTTACTGGGGCCCCCTTTTCACTATCTCCGACTGTCGTATTTCTCCCCCTAGTGGTAGTCATGATGAACTGTAATTTTCCTCGCATTAGATTTGATTCATGAAGGGAGAAGGGTTATATCAGAATGACATTACTGTGTGATTTTGAGCAGATGGATGAATTCACTGAAATTCACGATTTGATTTTAAATATGTAAGTTTTTGCATGTGCTGAAATTAATGACACAGGGCTGTAGCAAGTTATTCTGGGCCCCCTGACTGTATATTGTCTGGGCCCCTTTTTTTAAAACATACTTGTAACGCTCCTTGTTCGGGCAATAGAAGGGTCAGGAGTCAGCAAAGCAGAATTGAGGTGAGGTTTTATTTTCTTCACTTTTTATAATACAACAATATGAGTCCACCATCTGCTTCCAAGTCTCTCTCCCTCGAGCTGCTGGCTATGTCGCCCTTTTATGCCTCTCTCCCCGTGTTCACTGAAATCATAAACAGGTGTTAGGCATAATTTAGATCAGGTGCAAGCGCCCTTACCGCTCTTTCGCTCTCCAGACGAACACTTGACCACGCTCCCGCTGCCACAATACTGTTTAGAATTTGTTGAAGGTCCCTTCTGGACCTGTGGGCCCCGACAATTATTACCACTTTTCACCACACTAACTATACTGTACACCCTGCATGTACACATTTAATCACACATTTACTGTAATTACAAAATCTTTTTGGGCTATATTTGCAACGTGAACAATCATTTATGACTTCTAAATTCACAATTGTCCAATATACAGAGGTAGCAGGTGTTTAGAGTAAAGTTTAGGACAACATCTGTTAATATTTCTCAATTTGCTCTGATAGTTTAGAATGAATATATTACATCTGGTCAGGCAGTCACATATGGTCTATTCACACAAGTTGAAATATTTCAAAGCAGCCGAATCTCAAATCGGATCCGAAAATGTTGCATCCGGAGATGGTCAGAACCCCACGCAGCCGCCCTGTGTCTCTCCATTGGAAATGAATGACTTCCGGTTTATTGTCTGTCGTTTGTTGGATGCAGTGAAAAGGCGGCTTGACACTAAGGCATGTAGAGCTGCTTTGAAACTATGTGTATTGTGAAAAGTGCTATACAAATGATAATCTAAATATAGGTGTATTTTTTTTCATGTCTTATTTCACATGGACTGTCGCTGGTGTCCCTTCAAATATTGGTGGATGGATCTCTGCAGTCTTTCAGTATGATCGCACAACCATGAGAGCCAAGCCTGGCCTCCTTGCCATCAGATTGCGGTACAATGGCTCGAAGCCCCTCGCTGTGGCAAGTCAGTGGATTTCTGTGAGTTTTTTTCACATAGAAGCAATTCAATCCTGTAACCACATTCAATCTCCATAGTGTGGTTTTCTCCACAGAGAGATGTAAATAGGAATACTGACATGATTCATCAGTGGTGATGCACTAGATAATGAAATGGACCAAATGCCCTTGAAAACAGATTATGGGGAAATAAATAAATAAAAGAATAAAAAAAATATATATTTTTGTTCGAAAAGCATTCATGGGCATTCATTCTATATTGCTGGAGGAAAGGACATTTTGTATCTCTTTTTGCCAGCTCTGAGGAGCTAAATATATTTCTAAGCTGGATTGGATTAAGAACGTAATCATGACATCAGTTGAAATTTAACAAGGTCAAGAAAACCATTTCTGCTTAGAAACTCCTGTAATACATGTACAAGCAAAGGGGAAACAAAAAACGAACCGGGAAATATAATATGAGGTTGAATAAGCCAGAAAAATAGGATTTGATTTCTTTTCAGGGTTCCACACTTTTTGATCAATGAATTTCAATGACTTCACATGAACTTTTTAGTCATTTAGATGACTGGATATGGATTTTGATACAGACCTATTTGCTAATGAATAATTTCGACTGATTTGTCAATCAGTTCCAGAACTGACTCAAAAGAACTATTATTACTGTCATGCCAACTATATATTTTAGAGTAGATCATAACATAAATGTTTCTTTACTAAATAAATATCTATGACTTTAAAGATTTTATTAACTTCCATGACATTTATATAAATTCCCTAATATTTCCAGGTTTTTCATGACCATGGGAACTCTGCCCCTTGCTATCTTGGTTAAGGAACACTGTGGCCATGGCAGTGACAAACGTTCCCTTCAACCTTTTTCTAAATGATTTTAGGTATGATATTTGCACCAGCAGTGAGGGGAAAAGACAGCATTTGTTCCCTGTAAACAGACACATATGTATCTTAAGAGGGTGACTGTAGCTTGCTGAAAGTATAACAGAAGAGTTAGGACATAACTCTGGCTTGGGATCAACCAGGTGAATTAAAAGTGCAAGAGAACAGCTCACTTTCCCCAGTCTCAGCTTTTCTGTCACGTGATATTCAATGACTTACTCAGCAATGTTCTTTCACACAGGCTTAGACTAGGAATCACAAAAACAGAAAACCAGTTAAAAAAGAATAATGCATGCCATATCTTCTCGATTTCACCATGCACCCACTGAAACAACATGAAGGAAGAAATGCAAAGGGTGACAAATACATGGTTCCCACACATTTTGACCAATGTATTTCCATTATTTATTTATTTATTTATTTATTTTTTTGTTTCATGATTTCTTGTTTTTGGATTTCTGGTTTCTGAATTATTTAGAGGAATTATTTTAAATTTCAAAGAATACCATGGTTCTACCTAACAGTACGTGTTCAAAAACCATATGATAAGTGTGTTTTTTACTATCAATCTCCACTTTCGCATTCTTTTTTTGTTTTTGGCGATTTGCATTCTTTGTGCATATCGCCATAAACAAAAGAAAAAGAACGTGAAAGTGGAGATTGATAGTTAAAAAAAGGACTTAAATATTGATCTCTTTCTCACCCACACTTATCGTATCACTTCAGAAAGTATGGATTTAGCCACTGGAGTCATATGGATTACTTTTATGCTGCCTGTATGTGCTTTTGGACTTTTATGGCCACCATTCACTTGCATCAAAAAGACTAACAGAGATGAGATATTCTTCGAATTTTTTTTATTTGTGTTCAGCAGAAGAAAGAAAGTCAGACACATCTGGTATGGCATGAGGGTGAGTAAATGATGAAAGAATTGTCATTTAATGTTCCTCCTTCACAGTTTGAAGGAGATCTCATTTTTATTTATTATTGTTTTAAAACAGTTATTTCATTAGTATACGCACATTCGGTTTTATGCGTTTACACAACATAATTTTTACTGCAGTGGTATTTTGCCACTTATTATACTTAATAATTTAGTTATAGACCTATCATATCAATGTTGGCTTTTTGTGTAGGCCTTTTTTGACAAGCCTAATGGCTACTACAGTCACCATTGCTGCGTCCCTCCAGCAATTTTATTTCAATGTTTGTTCTTGTTTCTTCTTCTTTTATTTTATGGCAGCTGGCAAAACTCAACCAAACATTACTGCCACAAACTGAATGGTCATGACATTGTGAGAAACTCATTGAGGCACTCAGCTCTGACATTTTGAAATTCTATTATTATAGCGCCCCGTAGCAGTTTAGAGCTGCTAATGACTTATTTACGCTGTGATTGTTTCGGTAGAAAGCTTATTCTCGTTGGATACCTTCTGTATAACTTTATGGGATAATACATATGTGACTTGATATTAACTGCAGATAGACACTCTAGAAAGCCTCTAAAATTTAAATGTGGCCTGATTTGAGTGTTCTTATGATCTTCACAGCCTGCTTGATATTTACCTTTGTTAGGACATTCTCTTTTCAAATACAGCAAGAACTTCCTATAGACTTAGCAAACACCTCCAGGCTGAGTCTGGCTGAGGTCTCAAATCCAAGGTCAGCTGAAAGCACATTTATGGGAGCAAAGGTGCTGTCTGCAATAACAGTACAAATCAGAGAGATAGGAACTGATCTGATCTTCTATTATTTTATATATAAAAAAGACCTTATCTGTGAAAAGACTGACTAAAATAAAAAGGAGATTGCTTTTTTGAGGAATTCATCAACCTCATATATATATATATATATATATATATATATATATATATATATACATATATATATATATATATATATATATATATATGAATATTTTTTTTCTTTTTTCTTTTCTTGCTCTGCTACGCATTAGTGGCAATGTCAAGCTTTTAGCTACAAATTAAAAAAAAAAATCAAAATTGTTTATCTTCATTAAAGAGGTAAATTAAGGGAAATAGCTCTGTCAAAAATGATTTAGTGCACATAATTTCAGTTCATTGCATTTTAGCACAGCCACAATTGTAGAACACAGAAGCTGTAAGTTAACACAATTTATTTCAAGTTTCAGCATCTGTAACTCTGTGAATTATTATTTTTATTTTTTTTGCATTAATGGTCTCAAACATTAATATCATACTCCAATATTTATCTGCTACAACTTAATGTAGTTTATAAAACTAATACTTATCTCTAACCTGCATATAATTAATGTCAAGTACAAAGAGCGCTGTTGTTACATCCTTGAACAATGCATGTAGGTGCAGACCCTGTGTACATTAGCTAGATATTCTTGAATCATGCTATTCAACAATCTGGTCAGTGTACAGTAGCTTTGAAAAGCTTGTGATGATAAGGTGTATGACGCTTAGAAATATATTTACCTTGAAATTAAAGTAGTATTAGTAGTAAAGCAGTAAAAATAGTTTTTACAGAAAAACATGCTTGTGTTATTTGTCAGATGACTTCCTCAAAATTTCCTCTGGTCGAAGACTTCTAAATAAGAACCTCATGTTGTATTCCATAAAATGAACTAATATATTTTCTGCTTGGCAAGTTTTTAAGCATGACATCTTCAGTAAATACGAATATTTATTCCACTGTCTGTAGTGTTCCTCTGGCTATCATTCACTCATTAACATTGTTTCTTCTCTTTTCAAGCCAACAAAATAATTCATGCACAGCTTCATAATGAATATTTTATCATATTGGTTATAAACAGGGAGTTTCTCTGTTGCATGGTTATTTGAATAGCAATTGTTAGCTTATAACTCACTCGCACGTGGTGACTAATTGAAAGCGAGTGAGACGTTTAAGAAAATCTGTGATTGTCAATGATTATCCCTGACATTTCAGTATACTGTAGCTTTGTTCCTGCCATAAACATTGTTAAAGTGGATTGTAGAGGAGACACTGAACACACAGATGATAATTCCTCCAGTTTATTGTCTAAATATGAATAAATAGTGAAGTTACAAAATAGCACATAAAAAAGTTTCTTTGAATTCAATATAATGGAATTAAAACTGTATCAAATAGTCTCCATTTAATTATGTTGTGTAGGTTAATCTTTCTAGGTGCCCTAATTACCTTGACAAAAAAATGAAAGAACAATTTTACGTCCACCGAATGTAAACAACCTAACCCACAGGCCACTCAGTCTGTGAATTCACACTAATGAGCGTTGTGTGCTACCATTTCTAAAGCTGATTTAGCCACTGTGCTATATTCTATGACATTTCAAGGGCTTCTATGGCTCCTCGTGTACCGGCAGAAGCCATGAGTGGTGGGTATTTTGATCAATGCTTGTTTCATTTGCATACTAATCCATTTCCATGTGTCTGAATCAATCAATAAGTTTCCTGTGCAAAAGGGTGAATATATAGCAGCACAAATAGAATAAAAGGAATATGAAACGCCCATAGCTCATGAATAAAGAATATACGAGCTGGCATTCATCTCTAAAGGTAATTAGGCTCAGGGCTTCCAATAGAGATGGCCTGAGTCATTTTCTTAGGCTCTCATTGGAACTTGAGAACAACTGATTCATTTGCGTAAATAATGCAGTAAGATAATAAAGAATACAGAAATATCTGACAAGTTTATCTTCAGGGAAATACGCTTGACAGGGATTCGTTAGCCGATTGGTCTTTGTAAATTGGATCATGACAAAATATTCAGAATTTGTTTTATATTCAGAAAGATTACATTTAAAAATTCCACATGACAATAATGCACTCCAACAAATCATTTTCTTAATGAGTATTTATGTCTTGTTTGCCAGTGAAAATATCTAAACATCCTTAAAACAAGATAAATTCACCTGATAAAACCACCAAAAATATTAATGGAATATTCCGGTTTCAATACAAGTTAAGCTCAATTGACAGCATTTGTGCCTTAATATTAATTACCACAAAATTTATTTAGACTCATCCATCCTTTTCATTCAAAAAGCAAAAATCGGAGTTACAATGGGACACTTACTATGGAAGTGAATGGAGGGTTTGTGAAGCTTATAATTTTATAAAAGCACTTACATTTATTATTTTGTTAAAACTCATTTATAGACCTTATTCACAGTAGTGCCATCTTTCACTTTTAATGGGAATGACAACGAGGCCACGAGGGATACACTTACCATCTCTTCAATGGCACGAATGGTATAAAGCTTATAAAGCTCCTAGAGCACATTGTTTTCCACAACTCATGTTGTCTGGAGTTATTTGTATACTGACTGTTTTGGACAGATATTTTATCAATGTTTTGTCCACGGAGTAATCAAAAAACACTTCAAACAACAGTACAGCCCATTGAAGAGACTGTACATCTATCCCTCACAGCGTCGTTGTCATTTCCATTATAATCAAGGAAGGCACTAACATGAATAAGGTCTATTCTTTGAGCTGTAAATTTGTTTAATTCGTCATCTGTACAGTAATTTTAGGGTTTTAGTGTTTGTTGACATTACATTGTTGTGGCGATGAAGTTTTAAAATTGGCAATAACTTTACACAGTAAAGGTTAGTAAGTGATTGTATCCCACAAAAATCATGTTAACACACATATTGTTTATGTTTTGTGGTTATACTTTTGAAATAGGGTATATTTTAATGTGTATGGGATGGCCCTACTCACTTCCATTGTAAGAGCCTTATTGGAACCCAGATTTTTTTTATTTTATTTTTATAAAGAAAAGGAGGGACAGGGCAGAATAAATTTTTATAGTAATCAATATTATGCCACAAATTATGTCAATTGAGCTTAATTTGATTTTAAACTGGAATATTTACTTTCTGTAAAATAAAAACAGCTCTGGGAGTATGGATTTATCTGTGTGCCACAATTCTGTAAGTGCAGAATTGATTTTTGCATTATGATATTTTGACCACATAAAAATGTTCTGTGCACGCAAGATTATATTTTGGGGAAGAGTTTGATTACAGTTGATTTGGTCGAAGAGATGCGGGAAATGTGGCGAGATGCTGAACATGACGTTGGTGACTTTGAGGATCTTGCTGTGATACATCAATCAGTTACTGCCATGGAGGTAAAGTTTACGGATGTTGTTACAAGAGTAGGGGAAGGCGAGAAACGGATCGATTTCAGGAGTCATTGGAGAGGGAATTATCTGCTAATCAGCTAGCATGTCTGGGAGAAGTTGGAGGACATGGAAAACCAAGAATAACCTCTTTATCGTGGAATGCTGGAGGATATGGAGGTACAGGATATGGTGAAATTCCTGGATGTGCTCTTTCCGAGTCTGCTCGACATAGAAGGCCATAAACTGGAAATTGAGCGAGCTCACAGCTGATCAGAGGCGGACTGGCCATCGGGAGAACCGAGCGAGCCGTTGGGTCGGCTGCGAAATGGGCCAGCTACGAAATGGGCCGGGATGAGCTGTCGCGTTATGCAGAACGGACCACAAAACGGCGCTGGGAAATGCAGAAAAGGACAGCAACCCCCCCCCCTTAGCATTGCGACATGTTCAGCATCTCGCTGTATTTCCCGCATTTCTCTAACCAAATCAACTGTAATCAAACTCTTCCCCAAAATATCATCTTGTGTGCGCAGAACGTCCTTCATTTGGAATGGTAAACGTCCTGCATTACATTTCAGTAAGTTGCATAGGCCGATTGACGGTGGGCTAGGCTTACCCAAGATTTAGTTTTATTATTATGCATTCGGTCTCAGACATTTAGCTCATTGGTCGCTTCCATCTGAGAGAGCCCCTCCCTGGTTTTGTATTGAACAGGAAGTTCTTGCCCCAATTTCGCCTTTCTATCAAACTAACTGGAGAAGTTAAGTGACACCCTGTTATCTCGCATTTGAACTCGGTATGGAAAAAAGTGTCCAGAGTGTTTAATTCGGACATTATTTAAATGTAGCCTCGATCATATGGCTGAACCCAAAGTTGCGTATTGGTGAGTCCCCTTTCTGCAGGAAAGAGTGGATTGAGAGGGTGGTTAATACGATTGGTGACCTATATGAGAGTGGAGTGTTGAGATCTTTTGAAAATATGGTTCAACATTTTGGGATTCCCAGATCTCAGTTCTTTAGGTATTTACAGCTGCACCACCTGTTCTTTACTATTTTTGGGAGTAGCATACACCCCTATAAAGTGGCAGATACTCTGGAATTGGTGATTAAAGGTAATGAGGCATCAGTGTTTTGCTCCCTGTTAATTCAGAGTCTGGGGGATGGAGCTTTGACTTTTCTCAAGAGATTATGGGAGAAAGATCTAAAATTGGTATTTGAGGAGGGAGTGTGGGCTAGGATTATATAAAAAGTCTACATCTATAGATGTAAGGGTGCAACTTATGCAATTTTACATTTTACATAACCTGCTGGTGGTGCAAATCAGAAGATAGTGACACAACCCATGTATTTGGTGGTGTGTTAAGATCCATGAATTTTGGTTGAGGGTTCAGAGGTTTATGTGGAACATATTGGGCACTCAAATGGAATTTTGCCCCAGACTATATTTTAGGCGATTGGGCGGTTACTAATATAGGGGATAAATACCTAAAAATTGTGTCCTAGTCAGTGTTATAATCAGCAGACAGATTGTTCTTAGGGGATGGAAGTCGGCTGGAGTGCCCTCATTTCAAGAGTGGTGCACAGAGATGGGGAGGGTAGCGGCATTTGAGGAAATGTCATATAGAAGGCTAGGCAATTTAGATTCATTAAATAAAAAATAGGGCAGCTATTTAACCTTCTTGGAGGGCTCTCAGGGAGGGGCAGTGGAGAGAGAAGTGTAGTTTAATTGTGTGTGATTATTTATATAATTGTGTGTGATGATTTATTTTTAAAGAAATCCTTAGCATTGCATGATCTTAGGCCACTATATTTTGAATAACTTATTTTACAGTAATTTTAGCCTTAGATTATTCCTGGTATGTCTATAATCCATGGGATGAATATATTTTGTAATGATAACGGCATACTAGGCTTGCCACGATTTAATAATTTTCACACCGGTCCAGTGTTCACGTTCAAACTGACTAGCACCAGTTTTACTTCTGGTTGGATACTAAGTGGTACTAGGGGTTAATTTTCGTTAAGCAATTGCCTACAGAACAACGCAAGGCAGCTTGATTTCAAATTTTGAACATAATTTTTTATTTTAACAAAAAATTCCAATGAAACTGAATAAAAAATTAAGTGCAATTAAAATGCGTGTTGATCAACTTTTTGAAAGATGGCAAAAGTTGTTAGGGGCAACATCTCTTTGGCAACAAACCTACTTCATCCGTGCATTCTCTCTTTATTCAAATAGTGATGGTGCTGTTTTTTACAACAGTAATGTCCTGACTATACTTTGTGATCAGTTGAATGCCAATTTGGTGAATTATAGTACCAATTTGCTTCCAAAACCACTAAATCTGTACATTATTCCAAACATTTGGCCACCAGTGTATATATATAATCAACTTATCATTTACTGTCATGCAACTATCCGTCTATGACAACAGGTGGAAAATTACTGATAAAAATTATGTTACAAAAACAATTATAATGTAAACATAATAATTATAATGATGATAATAATCACTGAAATATAAATCATGGTTCGAGGTGAACCTGTTTTTGTTTTATTTTATGATTTAATCACAGATGTATAGGCTATATATAAAGTAACCCTGCAGAGTTGCACTCACAACAAACTGCTCTGTTGAAATAAAGTTAAGTTAACTTAAATTAAATTAAAGCAACTCCTGAGCTGAGATGGTTTGAGGCCATTTGCAGCATTTTCATGCACGCAAAAGGTGACAAAAACAAGACAGGACACCTGTGCGAGAGTTCGGCCACACACCTAACACCTCAGACCAAAGTGACCGAAACTCAGCACAACATGAAGACAGCTAGCGACCCGGGCTTGCAACGCAACATAAGCGCGATGCAAGGTGCACCCATGTTCGCAAGAGACAGACAAACTATTGACGTGAGTGCATGCTGCCAAGATGACATAAGCACAATGCACCCTCGTCAATAACAGACAGACATGGAGCGTGAGTGTCCGGATCCCGACACAGACCAAAACCAAACCAGACAGGAAGTCAGTATCCAGACACCGTGCTACCAGCATGAAACAAGATAGATTGAAGAGCGCACGGCAGGGAATACAACCGAAACTGTGTGCTCACAAAAAGACAGACAATGAAACACATGACAGACATGGGGCGATGATGCCACAGTCCTGCCAGACAACAAGCCAGACTGACAGAGTGACAGGACTGTGACTGTCCCCCCCCCCCCCCCCCCCCCCATATCAAACACAAGACGGACAAAAACGAGCACTAACACAACACAGAAAACACAACAGAAAGGGAGGGAAACCAGGGAGAGAACTTAAGGAAAGGGGAAGGGTCTGGCAAACTGGGAGGTGGCCTCAGGCCAGAGGTGGGATCTGGAGGCCTGGGAGGGAGCCTCAGGAGGGAAAGGAGGGAAAGGCTACGGGGGCAGAGCCGTGAAAGGCTTGGGTAATGGCCGCAGCAGGGAAGCAGTGAGAAATGGTAGCGACTGGGGAACAGCCTCCATGGCCGCGAACACCTGCAGTGATAGGGGAATGGTCCCCCTGGTCATGAGCACTGGCAGGGACAGGGGAACATTCTCAGTGGCTGTGAACACAGGCAGTGACAGGGGAACGACCTCCATGGCCGGGAGCACAGACAGCGACTGGGGAAAGGCCTCCATGGCCGGGAGTGCTGACAGCAATTGGGGAAAGGGCTCCATGGCCAGGAGCGCTGACAGCAATTGGGGAACGACCTTCGTGGTCGGGAGCAAGAGCCCAACTTGGGAACAGCCTCCATAGCTGCTGGGGAGCAGGAGCCCTTCTCTTCCTCCTCTTCCGGGCGGTCGGGAGCACTGTTGTGGGAATGGCCTTCATGACCAAGGACACTGGCACTGCGATGTCCGAGGCTTCAGGTGCTGGCTCTGGGACAGACGAGGCTTCAGGAACTGGCTCGCTGACCATGGCAGGCGTGGGCGCTGGCTCGTTGACTGTTGCAGGCATGGGTGCTGGCTCGTTGGCCGTGGCAGGCATGGACACTGGCTCGTTGGCCGTGGCAGGCGTGGGCACTGGCATCAGCAGAAGAATGGCCTCCATGGCGTGTGCGCTGACAGCGGGAGGGAAACAGCCTTCATGGTCATGGACGCTGACAGTGACTGAGGTGTGGGCGCCCTCCTCCTCCTCCTCCTCCTCCTCTTCTGGGCAGAGTGTATACAACTTTTCTTTTTAAAAATTAATTAACATGCATATATGTAGAAATTAATGTTAAACAGATTTATAAGTGCTCTAAAAGCATTGTTCACTGTTAGCTCAAGTCAACTAATGCAGTTAACTAATATTAACAAATACAGTCTTATTTTAAAGTGTTATCAATATACTTTCAGTGTATTTAATTACAGTTTTGCTTATCTGGTGAATTCCAGTAAAACATCCAAACATCCTTGAAACAAGATAAAGATATTCGTTAAAAAATATGATTATTATTTTTTTCTGTGTAAAATATCACTATTTCATGTCCAACCTGATGTTATGTAGAATACAGTTCATTCTCTTGCAATCAGTCTTTAAACCCTTAATTGAAATCAGAACACTATCCTAAAATATAATACTCTGTGATCTTAACAAGATCCTAAATTGTCTTTCAGTGATCACAATTGCAGGACTGAAATAAAAGATTGTCTTTTTTTTTTTACTTGTTTCATGTTGGTTTTCTTCTGTTGAAGTGTATGTGAGCTTGTACAGACCCATCCATCCTCTCCTTGAGGGCTAAGAGTACTGCAATGATCCATGCTGGCTTGTTGATGTGTGGCACAGAATAACAGGGCTTGAATAAATATGGAGTGATGATGTATTGTCGGCCATTAAACTGCATCAAACAAGGAAAGCATTGCCCTCCAGATGCCAGGGGCAGTGCACAAGGCCCCCAGATCCATCCGAATGGTTTTATGGCATTTCCTTATGCAGAAAAATTCTTAAGACAATTTGTCACAATTCTTCAGTTTCACATGAAGATTTGCATTACTGCAAGAAACACTAAGACAGGGAACTGTCCTTTGCAGCTCAAATACTGGCTGGAAACTGGCAAAACATATCAGTGATTCATATAGTATATATATGGCCAGTTGTATTATAATGTGCCCTGAATAGTGACAGTAGACATGTTTCCCTCCTTGAATATGATTAATAATAAGTTAATGTTTATGTTGATCTGGCACTTTTGTTCTAACTAAGAGTATAGTCTGGGTGGTTGCTAGGTGGTTGCTTTCTGGCCCATGTGAAAAGAACCCACCCACAAGTTTATGATATTCTGGTCCTTCAATGTGAGTATATGGGATTTTTTGACTGTTTTAACATCTGCCAGGCAAAAATATATAGAGTTGGCAGTTAATATTTTCCCTAAAACAGCATAAAATGTTATTTGACCTAAGAAAATTCTCTGTTATTGAGGTAGATAAATACACACAGGGGCAGATTCCAGTGGGGAGGTAACCCACCAATAACCCCCCAATATTTATACCATGATCAATGGAAACATGTAAATGCGTCATACTGCAACCCCCCAATGTTCAAGACAATGCTCTTGAATACACAGCTCATCCCTCAGAAAATGACTTCAAATTTCAAAAACCAAGATGACTTTTGCATATAAGTGTTAATGTAGCATCATTACATGAATTTATCGGCTATCATAAGTAGATTGTAAGTGCTTTACAGACCATATTTATGCATTCTCATAAGCCAAGTTTATCACTCTGTGTCATTCTTTATCTTTTCTTTTTATCATTATCTATCTGTCTGAAGGATGTTGATCACCTCTCTGTAAACACATAGCAATCATTATACATCATGCAGAGGATAAGCTTCAAAATTGTCAGCAATGTGCATTACAGAAACACAGTGGGTGTATTGTGGGTATCTCTATACCAGGTAAACCAAATTATTTTAAATACCTCTTATTTGTTTTTAATGACCAAGTGTAATATATGTAATGACTGAGGGTCAAACAGGCTTTTCAGTCTTGGAGTTCTGCCTCTTAAAATGCATATTTATACCCCAGCCTTATGTTAATGTTTTTTAAGCTCAGGTCATTTACAATAGTTTTCTGAAACAGCTAAGAAAATATATTAGTGTCAATGCAAATGTTAAGACTGAATAAATTTCCTTAATCATCATCAGTCTCCATTTATATAACATTTGCTTCAGAAGCAGTTCTGAAATATTGTTTTATGTTGAGGAGGGGCTGAGTATATTTTTTGCTTGGCTAACTTTTGCCGATTTGCTTTCTTATGATTCATTTAGGAGACTTCAAAGCTACTGGAAGTCCCAGTTTTTTCTAATTGTTTAATTACCAAAAGTACTTTATAGACATACATATTATACATGTTATCTGTTACTCAAGGTGGCACTGTTGTTTCAGTGATTGACTTGATTTACAATTAGACCTTGCTATTTGATGAAGGAGCAACGTTGACATATAGCAAGTACAATACAAGAACAGTATGAAATGGATAGTGTCATTTGGGTGTAGTACTGAAATTATGTAAGTTGAGCGTGTATTTAGACTCAATAAGTGTCTGAGAAAATACAAATGTGTAAATTGGTGTATCTTATGTACTAGCCTAGCTCAGTATGCATTTGATTTCTAGTTGAGTCTAATAAAATTCCAGTGTGGAAATAATGAATCCTGATCTATCCCTTGTTGCATCTCTTTGATAACTAAAAATTAAAACATAAAAATACAGAATTTATTATTTTCTGTTATTTTCTAATTGTCTTAAAAGTGTTCTGAAATTTTTACACTCTCTGGGCATTTTGTAGGTCTATCTGTGATATAAGTGCTAGTTCGCCAAAGACCAGAAGAATGTAATAATGGAAAACACCCATGCATTTAAGGGTTAAAGGAATAGTTAAAACCAAAATGAAAAGTTTGTCATCATTTATTGACTTTCCTGTTGTTGCAAACCCATATAATACTTACTTTCATCCATGGAACAAGAAATTTAAGAATGTTAATGCTGCTCTTTTTTTCCATATAAAGAGAGTAAATGATGACTGAGGCTGTTAGTCCCTTACATTCTGCCCAACATCTCCTGTATTTTACTGAAGAAAGAAAGTCTTACAGGCTTGGAACAATAAGAGAGTGAACAAAGGATGATGAAACTTTAATTTTTGTGTGAACTATAACCTTAATACAGGTAGTTATGTGGCAAGATATTGTCAGTTATTATTTTACACAATGCTAAAGCACTTTCGAGTGTCTGCAGGTAGCCAGTCATACAGTATGTTGCTATAGTGATCGGATGGAGTTGTTTAATGACTTTCCATAAAGAGTAAGTCTAGAGGATTTAGATGAGGTTCTCCGCATGTGGCCAATCAATCAGCAATTCAGCAAAAGTGGCTTTGAGGATGGTAATCAACTTCCTGTGAAGTGGCATATGGTGGGTGGGAGGGCAACATGTGTGAACAGTATATTTAGTGTATTTTCACCTCATAACTGGAGGGGAAACCCCAAAGAGAAATATACAGAATACTATGTGTATATGTGTGTGTGTGTGTGTGTATATATATATATATATATATATATATATATATATATATATATATATATATATATATATATAGATATATATATCTCATTCTCAGTACTGTACATGTAACAAAATTTAGTACATGTATATAAGTGATGTATTTTACCTAAAAAAAAATTTTGTCAGTGTTTTATTAATTATTAATTATCAGTTATTTAATTATTTTTGTCAGATAGATAGATAGATAGATAGATAGATAGATAGATAGATAGATAGATAGATAGATAGATAGATAGATAGATCTAGAGACAGCTCTTCCACTTTAAGGGTCTCTGAATTACTGCTGAGGTTCCCTCTGCCTGCCTAATGATATGAGCCCATTTACAGCCCATTGCCTCCCTTTTCAACATGCAGCACATAATCTCTTTGTAAAGCTGTTAATTATAGCTTCATTGAGTTTGGTGCTCCTTTCAAAAGTAGTACCTTGCGGTCTGGGATGGAAGTAATTAGAGAGGCAGGATCTGAGTTGATCTGTCCTAAGGACACTGTGCCCTGTGTCTCCTGTTTTGAGGGCGCAGGCAGCTGTGAAATTAGGTAATAAGATACAAAACTCAAAAATATTAATCACGATAACTTCTTTTCTGACTGTGATGACATTCTAATGCTAATTTTTGACTCTGTATCTCATTATATATATATATATATATATATATATATATATATATATATATATATATATATATATATATATATATATATATATAAAGAATAGATTTTTTCACACTAATTTTGAATTATTTGATCCATGCTGGATCAAGGAGTTTATTCTGAACCCCTCTTTCTTTAGAGACTTTCATCAGTGCCACCCTGATGCCCTGGTTGGGATGCCTGATGGCATCCATAGAGGGTGGGGTACTGTCAGGATCCCTACTGCCTCCTAGGTGTGCGTGGGGGGTTCTCTCTCTCTCTCTCTCTCTCTCTCTCTCTCTTCTCTCTCTCTCTCTCTCTCTCTCTCTCTCTCTCTCAGGTTCTAAGGTAATATATGATGCATGTTTAAATAACCTAGTTAGAAGAAAGTCTGATGAATGTGTAGAAACAGTGCAAAGCATATGAAAATAATGCATAGAGACTAATTTAAAGAGGTGTTAAAATGCATCAGCACATCGCAATGCAATGTTAACAAATTTCAGCTGGAAAAATTCCACCAAGTTAAGATCCCCAAACCTCTACCACTACTGATGCTTTTGATGGAGCAGTATCAGATATCGAAGATGAAAATCTATTGGGGGATAAAAAACGTGGGTCAAGACTTTTGTTAGCATTGTCATACCAAAATAAACAAATCAAACTGAATAGTAACCACATTTCAGATTAATCATCACATCATTAAGTGAAGAATTATAATCATACTGAATCTTTGTCAGACCAAACATTTACACCTTACAATGAGAATAAAGGAATCTAGACTTCATTCAGGCACATTTGTACACTCAGATAGCAGCAGGGAGCAAGGAAATTGAAAGGGTTCCCTTGCACACCATAGCACATCAGCACATCAGTCTGTTAATAAAGGTGCTGTTGTGCAGTAACTCATGGAGTGGATGGGAGGTGTTATTGGAAGCTTGGACATCATTCTCCTACAGGAGGTTGAGGTTTCGCCCTAGGACTGAGCCAGAATTCTTGATTGTTTCATTGCTAGCTTTTATAGACCCCAGCCATAAAGCAGATATCTGAAGGTACTTCTTCTGATAAAAAAACCAACAGCCTGAACCAGTCTTAGCAAGTTTGTTGGTCTAGGCTGGTCTCCCGGCCTAGTCAGACTATTACTATTAAGTTTTCTTTTAAAGTACAGGTGTAGTAATCCAAGATCGGTCATGCTCGCTCTCAATGCACATTTCTTGACATTAAGTTTGTGAAAAAAAGGAAGCAGTAAAAAACAAAAGGTCCTGTAACACTGTGGTTGGCCAGAATGTTATTTTTCCATTATGTATAAATTGTGCAGAGGACATTTACCATTGGGAAATATTACAATATGGGAAAAAGCCACACAGCACTTGCAGCAAACACTGTGAACTGTGAAGTCATGCATTGTAGTTCTCTTGCTCTAGTATCATTAGAACTGATATATATATTTGCCCTCTCTCAAAAGCCAATATTCACAAATTCTAAGAAGAGCCCAAGAAACTCCTTAAAACAATAGTACAATCACAAAACTCTTTAGTTTGGGTGTTTATCTGGTATGCCCAATCTTAGACAGTCTGCTGACTGCTACAATTGAACATTGTCATTGAAGATTGTTTGCTTTATTTATTTAGCAAATTATTTCCAAATGTGGATCTCATTGAATGTTCACAAGGGAATGCGTTGGTTAGATTTCACTCACTTTTAGGGAAAAATTTGTCCTCAAACTATAGTCATGTACTATATGTACACGCACATACAGTATACTCACATGCATGCATGCTCACACACACACTAAAACCAGATGCTGAACAAATCTGACACATAGTCCTGAAACGCATAATGAGGTGAGGCGCTAAAAGGACTCAATAAAGTCACTGAGCTGTAATTCAAAATGGCTTTTGAATTTTTTATTAAGTGGCGTCATGGCTTTTAAGTGCTTGCTAAGAGTGTTTCTAAATGGTCTCATTTGCTTTAAAGTAAAGGGACTGTGTTGTTTACATGATTTCATGGAAAACTATTTAGGGTACAACAGGGCTAAAGGCAAGAAAATTAGCTTTTTTCTGGTCACAAAGTGTTAAATACAATAATAAAAAAATATTTTTATTGAATATTGATGGAGCAACATAGTTTGTGTGCAAAGAAATAATAACGGAATGTTGTTTTAATTGGGGTAAAAGGCCCACACACTCAGGGTAAACACACTCCTGTTTTCCTCAGCTCTCTGTTAAGTATCTAGTTCTAAGATTACTAGTTTGGAATATCTCTGTTCTATTTTTGAAATGCCAGTCAAGCCTTTTTTTCAGCCTTTTTTTTCTTTGCATTTATCTCTGCACCCATTCTGACACTCCCTTACCCTGCACTACAATTCATAGTGGAAGTAGATGCCTCAGAGACTGGCTTGGGGGCTGTGCTATCCCAGAGGAGCACTAAGGATCAGAAGTCGTATCCATACGCATTCTTGTCTCATCGTCTGACCCCCTCAAAGCTACATAATGATATCGGTAACTGAGAACTGGCTGTTAAACTCGCCTTGGAAGAGTAACAACACTGGCTTGAGGAAGTGAAGCACCCATTGCCTGGATGGATCACAAAAACCTAGAATACATCAAGATCACTAAAAGGTTAAGTTCCAGGCAAGCCTGTTAGGCACTTTTCTTCTCCTGGTTTAACTTTGTTCTCTCCTACCATCAAGGCTCAAAGAATGGCAAGCCAGATGCTCTGTCCAGCCACCTGACTCTTTGCCTATCCTGCCCTCTCAATGCCTTGTTGCGGCTGCCCAATGGGACATTGAAGCTAAGGTATTGGATGCCCAACGTCAAGACTCTGGCCCAGGTAACATCCCTCCCAACTGTCTATTGTCCTTTCTCCTGTTCGGTCCCAAGTGTTACAGGGAATTTGTCACGGCTTGCTCAGTCTGTGCTCAGGGCAAGAGCAACAACAAACCCCTTTCAGGATTGCTACGCCTTCTTCCTGTTCCACGTAGGCCCTGGTACCATAGAGCCCTTGACTTTGTAACTGGCCTCCCTAATTCTGATGGATACACTGTACTCATGACTGTTCTCAACTGTTTGTCTAAGGCTGCCCATTTTGTTCCCCTAGCAAACACTCCTCCTCTAAGAAGCTCCTCATTATTCATGTATTCTGGCTACATGGTCTTCCCACTGACATTGTTTCTTACAGTGGCCCACAATTCACCTCAGGGTTTTGGAAGGCATTCTGTTCCCTTATTGGTGATTCTTCTAGTCTCTCCCTAGGTTTTCACCCCCAAACTAACAGCCAGACAGAACACACCAACAAGCAACTAGAGGCTACCCTTCGATGTCTGGAATCAGAACCACTCCACCTGGTCTCAATAGCACCCCTGGGTAGATTACGGCCATAACTCACTACTAGTATCCTCTACCGGCCTCTCTCCATTCCAATGTTCAGTGGGTTATCAGCCACCTCTTTTCTCTGCAAAGGAGAGGGAGGTTTACTGGACCCGGAGATTTGCCCGGGCTAAATTTTCCACTCGGTAGCTCTCTTCAAGAGGCTTGCAGACCATCGCCGCAGAAAAGCCACTAGGTATCGTGTTGGACAGAGGGTTTGGCTATCTACCCAAGATCTGCCACTGAAGGTTGACTCTCGCAAGCTATCTCCAAGGTTTATCGGCCCATTCCCCATTTCCAAGGTTATTAAACCTTGCACTGTGCATTTTAGACTCCCCCACTCTCTCAGGAGAATACACCCCTCCTTCCATGTCACCAATATTAAACCCTTCTGTTCCAGCCATCTCTCTCCCCCCACCAAGCCCCCTCCCCACACAGACTCATTAATGGAGGAATGGCTTACTCAGTCAAGAGGCTACTCAAGGTCTGTTGTCAGGGAAGAGGTCTGCATTACTAGGTGGACATGGATGGCTATGGACCTGAAGAGTGATGTTGGGTGCCTGCTCATTTTTTTCTGAACCCCTCTTTCTTTAGAGACTTTCATCAGTGCCACCCTGATGCCCTGGTTGGGATGCCTGATGGTGGGGTACTGTAAGGGTCCCTCCTGCCTCCTAGGTGTGTGTGGGGGGGGGGTTCTCTCTCTCTCTCTCTCTCAGGTTCCAGTTTTCCCACTGCTTTTGATCACATGAATGTTCCAGCCTATCAGCAGCCTTCCTTGATTATCATTTGTTTTCTCTCCAGTGTATTTAAGTTTTCTTTCACCAGTTTTCTTTTGCCAGATTTTCATTTGTTCTAACCTAGATGCTGCTTGTCAGTAAATTGCCATTGATCAAACCGATATTTGATCTCCTGTTTTTCCCAGCTCAATATTAAGTATCTAGTTCTAAGATTACTAGTTTGGAGTATCTCTGTCCAATTTTGGAAGTGCCAGTCTAGTCTTCCTAGATTTTGAATTTTTGGACCCTGTCTGGATTTGACTTGTTTTATTTTTCCTTGAGTTTTTTTAATAAACCTCCTGCTACTACCAACCCAATCGTGTTCTGCAATTGAATTCAAAATGGCTTTGAGGCGAGGCCTGTAGCTCAGGGGTAAAGACGCTGGCTACCACCCCTGGAGTTCGCAAGTTTGAATCCCAGGGCATGCTGTGTGACTACAGCCAGGTCTCCTAAGCAACCAAATTGTGGCATGTGGTGAGTTGTGCGTAGATTGCTGCGGTGGATGGCATGAACCTCCACATGCACTATGTCTCTGTGGTAACGAGGTCAACGAGCCACGTGATGAGATGCGGGTTGACAGTCTCAGACGCAGAGGCAGCTGAGATTTGTCCTCCGCCACCCAGATTGAGGCGAGTCACTACGCCACCATGAGCACATTGGGAATTGGACATTCCAAATTGGGAGAAAAAGGGGAGTAAATCCCCCCCCTCAAAAAAGATGGCTTTGAGGCTTTTATAATTTATCCATATAGAAACAGTAAATAATTGTATTGTTTCGGCTGTGCACCGAAAGGGAAGCTAGCAATTTGTTCCTTTGTTCCAATTTGTACAACACACAGCAATCAATCAAACCTCAAAATAGCTATTCACCTGAGAACAGCCCTTTCATAGGTGGTTTACACATGGTGTAAGATATACAATATTTGTTTATCAGATTATGTTATGATTCACAGAGTTATTTATAGTGATTGTGCCAGTGTTTTAAGACTGTTAGAACATAATTTTCCATTGCTTTACAGCAACCTTGTTATTAATTCTTTTTACTATTTTTTTGACACTATGTTTTGGCTTTTGACCCTCTCTTAATTTAGCACACATGCTAACCTTTAAATTCTTTATGCAATCATTTTCATGAATTGGACTCTTTAAAGAACTCCTCGTGCGCCAAATGGTTGCTCTTACAGTATGTCTAGGGTATGAACAAAATTATCCTGTGAAAAATATACTGCAATCATTTTTGCAACAGAATTTATTCAACATCTCAATAAGCACATACCAGAAAAAGATTTAAAATTCTAAAGTATTCAACCTCATTCAGTAAACCATTTTTTCTAGGACACACAGTCATTACACACCTATTCCACAACATCAGCAAAATTCCTCGTCCACTGCTAGAAGTTCCTGAAAGATATTCCCTCAAGCAAATACAAATGCTGCTGACCATCTTATTTATAATCTCTAAAAAATTATCTTGTTTATCACTGCTCAGGTCTCACCGCTGCCTGTATCTCCAAGAAATAATTTCAAGATACTGCTCCTGTGTATGGTGCTACCATTGGCCCC
The DNA here is from genome assembly GCA_032164185.1 of Moxostoma hubbsi. Classification (NCBI taxonomy): domain Eukaryota; kingdom Metazoa; phylum Chordata; class Actinopteri; order Cypriniformes; family Catostomidae; genus Moxostoma; species Moxostoma hubbsi. The sequence goes on along the minus strand of JAVLUX010000049.1, from coordinate 16,220,228 downwards.
ATCTCGCCACATGAAGGGCAAGTCCATACATTTCGCCATTGTTTCTCCTTATTGGTGGGATGACTTCCACATTCAAATGGGAAGCTAGTGCGAAACTGTAGATTGACAAACTACAAACTATAGAAGTAGATCAAAACTAGCCACTGGGGTACCACAGGGTTCAGTGCCCCTCCTCTTCTCCATTTATATCACATTACTGGGCTCTGTCATTAAGGCAAATGGCTTTTCCTTTCATTGCTATGCCGATGACACACAACTCTACTTCTAATTCCAGTCTGACAATTCTATGGTTGCTGCACGGTTCTCAACCTGCCAGGCGGACAATTTGTGTTGGATGAAAGAACACCAACTCCAACTCAACCCATCAAAGATAGAACTCCTCGTTTTTCCAGCCATCCCAGCAGTTCATCATAACTTTACCATTCAACAAGACTCATCAACAATTTCACCATTCAGGACAGACAGAAAACTCAGGGTTACTGTATGTTTGACAGTCAATTGAACTTCACAGACTACATTGCAAGAACAGCCCGATCATGCAGATTCGCGCAGACCCTATTAGAACGTCCTATATGAGTATGCAACACAACTCCTTGTCCAGGATCTTGTTATATCTAAACTGAACTACTGTAATATTCTAGCAGGACTTCCTGCATGTACAGTCAAACCTCTGCAACTAATCCAGAACATAGCAGCACGATTGGTCTTCAATGTGCCAGAGAGAGTACACGTCATGCCTCTTTTCATCAAACTGCACTGGTTGCCAATGGTTGCTGGCATTCAATTTGACAGAACAACCACTGGCTCCGCACCCCCCTATCTACACTTGCTACTTCTGCCCTCCAGAAGCTTAATATCATCGGGTGACCGGCACTTCAAGGTATCATCTCACAGAGGCAAAAAATCACTTTCCTGGAGTTTTGCATCAACTGTTCCTCGCTGGTGGAATGACCTTCCAAACCCCAACCCAGCAGCATATTATCTAGCCACCTTCAAGTAACATTTAAAGACACATCTCTTTCACGAGCACTTGACCCAATCCTACTAATGCTAAAACGTCTTCTTTCTTCTCTACAAAACAATTAAAATAAAAAGTTCAAAATGAATTCTTGTTCATCACTGGCTCTCAGTCTCACCTTCCTCTCTACTTGTGCTTCTCTAAGGAATTTACAACTTTGTATTACAGCACTTCTCTCATTACTGCCTCCTTAGGATGAAACGTACTCCTCATTTGTAAGTCACTTTGGATAAAAGCGTCTACTAAATAAATACATGTTCATGTAAATGTACAATGAAACTATCCTTTTGAAAAAGTAGTTAGCTGCACTTCAAGCTACAAAGTAAGCTAACTACATTGAAGCTACTTAAAGGGGCAGTATCTTTTAAATGTAAAACTTCATACTATAAAAGTTTTTCTAATTCAATCAGAGCCGTATTTTCCTGGGATAAAAAACAATAATGATTTTTGAATGAACAGACCTCAGACCTGTGAATTCAGCAACAGTAGGTCAAAAGTTCTTCAGCTATAATAGGTTCATGCTAATCAATATTTAAACCACTGCACCCAGTGACCAAAGCAGCAAGACTTGTTAATCTTATGGGTACGTGTGAGCTCCAGCTTTCAGGTGAAATTAATACAGAGTGCTGCCAAAAGCGAGTTGTACAGCAAGTTGGTTTTAATTCTAAATGATCTAATACAGTCAACAGGAATGCATATTTTACCAACAATACGCCCATACCCAAATACCAACCCTTAACCTAACCATCAGTGGAGTAAAAATGTAGCTTAAAGAAAAAAATGCAACCTCCAAATCACGCTCATAATTAATTATGAGAATACGATTACTTCCTGGTTTTCATAGGAACAGAATCTGTCTCTGAGACTGCTCACACAATGCTTGCGCCACAGGAAATGGTAAACGCATTTGAATTGATGCAAAGATGTCTGAAAGGAGATGCTGGTTGTCAGTAAATTGGAAATGTCAGTGTACTAGAACACTGGGTTGCAATATGTCAGGTACACATGTTGATAAAAAAAAATTAATGAAAGGCAATAGTATTAAACTTGACTGAAAAAAGTATACTCTAACCAAAGTCTTTCTAGCAAGTACAGTAATCCACTGTCGGCCATCTTTGGAATGTTCTCGAGAGGCTATTTCCAGTCATGCAAGTGTAACTCCTATTATTTGAATGGAGAAAGAACAAAATCTGAAAATGGTTGGTCAAAGAACATATTTCAAATCAGCAATAAAATCTGACAATGCTGGAATCATAAATTGTGATTCTAAACCTCATATTAGTTCAGTAGTATGCCAAAGAAATATTATATACTATAACTATTATTTCAATCAAACATTGTAGGTAATCCGGTGGTCCATCCAAACCCATCTGAATGGTACATTTGCAAATGTATTCTTGTAGAAGATGCAGTTTTATGGCAAGGGTTGTCTCAGAGCAAGCTGTAGCTTTAGAGTCAGTCTCCTCAGATGACAACATACAATATCGTCAGACAGTAATCAGACAGTCTGAATGAGGGTGAAAACGAGACTCTATGCTTTAAATGGATTCAGATGAAATAAGATTCTCTCAGGCAGGAAATTCTGACTTTGCCTTATCTACTTCTGGCAGGAAAAAGCACACAAATCAGGCACTCTGATTTTCATATCAGAGAATGCAGACTGGAGAGACTCTGTAAATGGTACAAATACGCTTGTATGTGTAATAGGAGGTAATGAAGTTCATATTCTATACGCCTCGTCAAAATGAGAATGTACTGTGTTCCTTGGGAGCATTCATTCTGAAAAATTATATAGCTTTCATGCTGTTAAGGGAACATTATTATCAGTACCGCATCTCTTTCACAGCTATCCGAGTATGGACAATCTTTCACTCGAAAATGAGCTCAGCTGCCTTTTGAATTGATCTGACCACGGCTTAATTCAGGAGAAATCTGTTGGTAGGAAAGAATGACTCAACATTATCATCCTCGATTGATATTGCAATGTGATGCCAACATTTGATATATAAGCCAAATATGAGTTTACAATAACTATTGACTTATTTCCTCTAAAATTATGTCTTCTACACATTGCAGTGTTTGTTACATAATAACATCTGTGAAAAAAAGGGGTCAGAAAAAAATAAGGTAACTTTTCTCAAATAAGAATAAGCAAAACACTTGGGTGTGGGTTCTTTTGACTTGCATACGTACAAACCCCTAGCAACCATCTAGAACACTATAGCTTCACAGAGTTTTGCACAGGCAAGCACCACTCACATTGTCTTTCCCTAGCTTTGACTTTTCATCCTGGGACAACACAAAATGTGTTGTGTTTTTACCCCTATAAATGAACAATAATGGTGGATTTTCATCATCGGTATCTTCCATATGTTTCAACATTCACCAAGTACAGTAGGTCAACTTCATTTTCACTCTATGTAAGTTTCTGATGAAAAGAAATCAGATTTATGCAACATCTCATGCAATGCATGTGGACTAGGGATTATGATTAAGTCAATTTCACATTGCTCTGTGTGCAAGAAGAACCCCCATTGCTATTGATATTCCAGGCACTTTTTTCTTCCTTTTGTAACGGAGCCGATATACCCCAGACCTCTCAGTTTAAATTACAGCCCAATAATATCTCACTGCAATGGGGGCTGTGGCAGAAAGATCTGAGTTTGTTCTGTTTCATTGGTCTTATGCATAGCTGAGTTATAGGGTCCATGCTTAAATGCATCACCACTAGGAAGTCAGGGATGGATGTGTCAGTAACTAGGTGGTGCAGAGGAAATGTTTATCATTAAAACAAGGTGTTCCTTAAAATCTGGTAAACCCCTGTATTTGTAATAAGCACTTAAAAAAAAGAGTTAAAAATAGGGCCTGAAACTTTTAAAAACTGTTTAAAAATTTTATTAAAATGGTCTGTGAAAGTACTGGCCCATAAAATAACTACACTTTGTATACAAATTAAGAAACTGGAATTAGATTTTTTACTTTTATTTCTGTCATACTGTATGAAGTAGAGGCCAATTAATCGGTGCCAATAGTTGCTTTTGGGACTATCGTTATTAATAAAAGTCAATGGTGGCAGTGGTTGAGAGTATCTTTCTTTATTCTGCCATGTTTTTCTAAATATATATATATATATATATATATATATATATATATATATATATATATATATATATATATATATATACAGTGCATCTGGAAAGTATTCACAGCGCTTCACTTTTTCCACATTTTGTTATGTTACAGCCTGTGGCACGGTGTAGGGCGGGGCCGGGTCATGACTCAACACGCCCGGTCCCGTATTAGGCTAATCAAGCCTCCGAGAGGGTTAAAGGCCGACTGTGGAGGACGTGCGTGAGAGAGAGATCATTACGGTCCGTTGTCTTATGTGTTTGTATTTTGAGTTCTCCATTAAACTATGATTTCATGTGTCAAGCCGGTTTCTCGCCTCTTCCTTGCCCGTGAGCATGAACTGCTTTACATTGGCCAAATGAAATGAAAATTAACATGTGAATGAAATTTGGCACATGTCTAGAATTCAAATGAACAAATTTAAAATTTTAAAATTTTAAAATTCAAATTTAAAATCCTTTAGTCATGGTTCTAATTCCATAGTAGCCTAATGGTACATCCTATCTGTGGAAAATGCCAATTATAATTCTGCATGCATGAAGGTTGGATTTTACAATGTTGGAAATTTGGTGGATTTGTAAGAAACTAAGGGTTAGGTGCTCTTTGAAGTACTATTATTATTTCAGTAGGTAACTCTGGAGCAGCAAACTGTAGATTAAGATTCCACTGAACTCCTTTATTGTTCTTTGAAATCTACAATGAGCTGAGTGCAATGGTCTGTCTCTGCACATCTCTCAGAAGATACAGTCCTCAATCCCAAGCAGCCATAAGTCTTAGCCTTTTAACTGTACCTTTATTAAATCGAAAATGAACTATGGCATTTTCTCTTTTAAGTTCAATCATTCATCCAACATTTTAGTAATTTAGTCTGGATCTCCCAAGTTTTAAGAAGTAATTATGGACCAAGATCTCCAAAGAAGAAAAAATCTTTAATATTTCAGAGTCCATTCATATTTCATAAATCATTTCACACAGCTGTGCCCCGAAGGTGTCTCTGTTTACATCTGGGCGGACTAACCAGGTAAAAGAGTAAGCTGGAGAAACGTCATCGCCTAAGACAAAGATCAAAGCCAGTACCACGGGGTAATTTTCTCTTGATTCCATCTGTTAACGTAATGTTTCTCTGATGTTTTTTCCTCCTTGTTTGAGCAACCTGAAAACTTAGAATAAAGTTTGGAGGGGTGATGATGATCATCTGCTAAGACTGCATCCTTCCACTTGAGTTAGACCCTGGTTGTTTAGGAGGCTACAGAAGAAGGGTGGCCCACTTGCAAACAAAAACTCTTTAAATATTTAAACAAATACTGAAAATATTTGTCAAAATGCCTTTAATCTCCCAATGAAACTCAAATGTAAAACAGCACTATAGGATATATGTAATGCACTATTATGTCAAGTTAGCAGGTCAAATCTTTGGTTGAATGACTTATTGAGTAACCAGATTAAAGGAATAGTTTACCCCAAAATGTTGTCATTATTGACACCCTTATATTGGTCCAATTGTGTCTCTACAGAACAAAAATTTGCGTTTTCCAATTAGTGGGCGTTTTCAAACCAGGATGTGTGTTTTTCAACCATTTTACACAATTTTCCTACTACACTGAAATGCCCTACTGTAACCTGATAGTTTAAAACGCCCATCCTGGTTTGAAAACACCCACAGATTGGGAAACGGCCATTATTATTCCACAGAGACCTATACTTCAAACTGAAGGCTGTTATTTTCTCAGCAAAAACACAAAAGAAGTTTTGAAAAACTTTCAAACTGCTATTTTCCATACAAGGGCAATTCATAGTGACCATGACTGTCAAGCTCCTAAAAAGACAAAAAGCACTATAAAGTATAGTCCATAAGACTTGTGCACTATTTTATTTTTTGCTTTGTGTTCGGCACACATAAAAATTCTCCACTGTTGAAGCTCTGAAAATGTATTTGTGTGTATATGGTTTGTTGACTCATGGCACCAGGTTTGATGTTATTGTTGGCAATTACTTTTGGCTCTTGTATGGTGTGACAGTTTGAATATGTGGAATAGAGTATGAGATTTGAGAGCTGCAGTGGAAGAATTTCACTGAATAAATTTGTCTGCCTGTTCCTCACACAAAGCTTTAAAAGGACATAGAATACAGCAAAAAAAATATTGATATTTATTTATATCGTTACACTTGCACTTTTATTTGTCACTCCTTAAGATTAGAGCAAGTGAATAAGATTCAATCCAGGATTCCTAAAGTAATCATAACAACAACCCATACTGACTTTTTATAATGGAATGAATCCAGTTGATGCATTCACAAATTAACGTCATCCATTGGAAAATATTTTATCATCTACTCTTATGTAGTATCCACAAACTATGTAACTCCATTACTGCGACTCTGCGAGGGAACTTCATTGGCTGTCAACAGCAGCTCGCGCTGCAACTTGCTGCTGCGCGTGTCACTCTAGCTTTATGACGCCGTGCACGCGTGCTGCTGAACCACTGCTGCTGTGCCGCTGTCAAACAGTGCGGACAGGCGCGACAGACATTAGACATGAGGCATACCTTAGGAGTACCGAGCTGTTTTGACATCTGAACAGTCATTTACAGCTGTCATAACAGCTATATTATATGGAAAATCAATCCGCTGTCCTTTATGAAAGCAAAGGCATAGAGGATTTGTGTCCGTTTATGCGCGCGCTGCGCACGTGGGCATGTTGCGATGGCATGCACAAGGAGAACCAAAACTTTGGTGTCCACGTGTGTGATTTTAAGCGGTATGACTAATATTTTATGTCTCCTTTACGTCGGATGGATCACCAATTATATGTCTAATAGCGGGAACGTCGAAGTTGCAGGTAGGACGCCCATGAAAAAGTTTGATGATAATAACCGTGAAGAAACGCTGCGGATTATCGAGAGACTCGACCGACTTGAGAGTGTTGTTAACCAACACATCCAAGGTATGATGTTGTAAAACGCCAACTTGTAATGTGTTACAGTTGTATGTCCTTCTCTCTACATTTGCAAGACTGCTGTCCGTCTGTATAGATCTACTACTTACAGCACCATTCATGACGATCAATACAAGTTTAAATGGGCTTTGCATTTCTAATACTGACCTAAGAGGATGGGCACACCTGAATGACCTCTATTATCACATCTGGGCTCCATTACCTCTTTTAGGAGCAAGTTAAATGGACTTAAATTTACCTGAGTCACTTGAGGTTCATTGAAGCCAGATCTTAAGATTGTAGCACGCTTATTCCATCCTATCACTGTATTCAGCTCCAAATGCTGATTTCAATAGTGAGGGTCAGTGTGAGCTGGTGCAGTGTTTATTGCAGAGTGAGAGAGAGGGTCATAAATTTAGCACTTGGCACTTGTTCTTTGTGTAAACATCAGTCTCACGGCTGGTGCCATGTTTCACTGCTGGACACAGACAGGATCCCATTTTTACAGCGAGCTGGAGCAGCCTCTCTCATCCTGCATAATTAATCACCATCTAGATAGTGCATGTGTACTGTTGTAAACTCTTTATGAATTCCGAATTAACCCCTTGATACATGGACTACAGTGAACAGGTCTTTTAAAGCCATTTTTAACAATTTTTAGGGTGTGATGATGTTCCATCCAGAACATACTGGATGACTTTTACTGTCCACTTTATCTGTGTGTTTTTCTTATTAATGGCAATATGCTGTAAATTCAATATGGTGACAAAAGTGTTGATGCACCCATTGTCCCTGAAATATTTACCATTATCTTTTTCAGAATGGACAGATATGTAACTCAAAATACATCGGACATATATTCTTGTTAGGAAAAAAAGAAAAATAACTTTTTTCCCCTTTGTGATTTAATCATGCATCAAAGGGTTTTATCAAAAGTTTTTGTCCTTGGAATGAAAAAAGGTGCATTGTCTTCAAAATAAACTCACAATTGTTAATTAACAGGCTTTGCGTTTGAGAGAGATTTATCTGAGAAATTGCATTCAGGCCCATTTCTGTATAGTATTATTGAGTTAATCTAGTTGAGAAGCCTTTTGCTGGATTTATTGGATACATTGGCTGGTACCTAAATACGTCTTTACTCCGCTCAAGGACTTAAAGCTTTCTGCTCCCTCAGAGCAGTCATACTGACGCCATAAATGTCAATAAAATAAAAACAGCTTGCCTACTCTGTTATGCCGTTACAGAAATTAAGCGTCAATACAAAAAAAAGTAACTAAAAATGATATGCTTTAAGATAATGTTTGAGTTGCTAACCTCACTTGTCATATAAAAGGATAGTTCACACAAAAATGTACATTTTGTCATCATTTACTCACCCTCATGTTGTTCCAAACACAAATATTTCTGTCAATAGGATCATTTCAATTTCAACTATTTGATCTAACTGCGATTCTTTGAGTTAATCTTTATTATTTTTTATAAATTTTTACACACCTTGGATTCTACAGTCCACGCATCTTATCACGTGGCTCGCTGTGCATGACACCACAGAGACTCGCATGTAGAGGCTCATGGTACTCTTCGCGATCCACGCACAAATTACCACGTGCCCCATTGAGAGCAAGAACCACTAATCGTGACCATGAGGAGGTTACCCCATGTGACTCTACACTCTCTAGCAACTGGGCCAATTTGGTTGCTTAGTAGACCTGGCTGGAGTCACTCAGCACACCCTGGATTCTAACTCGCGACTCCAGGGGTGGTAGTCATCGTCAATACTCGCTGAGCTACCCAGGCCCTTGATTATTGTGCACTTCAAATTCCACATTCACATCACATTTACATTCTACATTTTACTATCCAAATAAGGGAATTTTAAAGGTGCTGTAAGTGATTTCGCTAGGGGTGGGAATCTTTAGGCACCTCACAATTCGATCCGATTCTAATAGTGACGATCCAATGCCAAAACGATTCCTGATACATCTACATGTTGTCCTTATTGATTATTCTGCTGTTCAAAGGCAAACACAGTAACTTCACATTTTGACCAAAATCGTTTTCTTAGATTTGTCCTGCAACATACAGATCTAGCTCAAAATCCACACAAAAATTCTGTTAGTTACAGCCTTTGGATGGCAGTATTGGCATCATAAAAAATGATAAACAATGACTTTATTTTATTGCTGGGTGATAAAACGTTATTGATATATATCACGATAAAGAAAATCCACGATAAGCTTTTGAGGAATTTTTGATATTTACTGTGTGTCGCTAAAACACAAGCAGTTCGGCTTTCTCAGGCTGCGTTTCCACTGGGGCAGATGAAATCCGCTCAAAGGCGCTCACAACGCTAGGAGAGAGCTTGCTCTTGGGACACCCATGGACTCACATTCAGTATCATTCCACTGTCACAAAGGCTTCTATGCCCCATACTTGGGTATCTGAATCTAAAGAAATATGAAAATTTTCTTTTTAATGTGAAAATATTCCAACATATACTGGACTGCTGTCACTATGCTTCAGAACATACAGATGATCTTTTAACATTAATTTTCAATTGATAAACAGGAAAAGACGGTAAAATTGGTTAAAGATCCCGCAGACCCCACTGCTTTGGCCGACTCTGGACCCCCTGTGCAGTTTTGTAGAGACTATTTTGATTGTTTAGAAGTAATTTTTTCTTATTTTCTTATGTCAACTTTGAAATAAAAAAAAAAAGAAAGTGCAATCTGTAAATGTATATCATGATAAATATCGATATCGAACAATATTAAAAACTTTATTGTGATAATAATTTTGGCCATATCGCCCAGCCCTACTTTATTTATTTTGTGTTATTAACAAAGTGGCCTTTTACATTCAGTATGAATGGGTTAGGGTTAGGTGAACAAAACAAGGAATATCCATAAAATGTTTTCTATCAAAACACTTAGTTTAGTAGAGTATAAAACATTTCAGTTTCTTTCTTTAAATCCTTCTATTAAAGAAATCTCTTTAAAGCACAAGAAAATAAATATTGATTCTCTATCAAAACCCTCTTAAACACACTAAATATTTAAATACTAAAAACAAGTATTTTATATAAATTTTTTATTGCTACTCATTTTTATTTATTAGTATTTCATTATTAATTAGAATCAATCAATCAATCAATCCCAAGCCTATTCATATTTATTTTGATCTATACCCAAATCTAGAGGTTGCCCTTGCAGTAGAGCTACATGAGATATCTGCTTCTGTGGGAGTACAGATGTCAGCTTTTCCTTTCTTCACCACAGGTGATAAAGCATCGCAAATAGTGGGATTGATAATTAAGAAATCTGTCAAGCATCTTGTATTCGCTGTTCCACCTGTTTGCTCTGCGAGTAGAAGTCTCACCAGTTTGAAATTTGTCTGATGAGACTTCAGGTGTGCGCACTGTACCCACGAGCGAGACACAATGAGCAACAGCCAATGAAATATGAAGAGAGTGCAAGTGGAGAGAAAGGCATTAGGAAGCAGGAAACAAAAAAGTAAATAAAACATCACCCTTGTCTCCTGAACCGCTTTCTCATCATTATGTTCAGCTGTTTGTTCCTATTCTGTGCAAATCAGTGCAATAACGTGTCCGGTATTGATGTTCCAGATCTTGTGATTAATTATTAATTAACTTCATTGGCCCCACCCTGCACCAACAACTGAGCCTACTCTCTCACTACTGCATGTACAAATGCACAAGTGAGTTTTGCAACAGGATTTTCGCTGAAGTTAAGATTTGAAGTTGTAGTGGCAAATTTGAGAGGTTGTAAGTGCCTATTTGCGGGTACAAAAGTAAATATGTAATGCAAGTTTGTTGTTGTATTTATATTAATGTCAATTTACACATTTGTGACTGTTGTCTACAACTTTGAATTCAAAACACAGGTTTTTGATTATTGTCTGTGAGTGCAGATTGCAACATTCAACTTCAGAATTTTATTTGACAAGTTTTCACATCAGTGCTGTGAGTGTACATTTCAATTTACAAATATGTATTGTCAAATCTGCAAGCTCTCAAGTTTTGCAACACATTTACCTTCATTTTGAGAGCATTAAAATAACGTGTGAAAGTTAAGAATTTAGGACATAAATATTTTACTATTGCAAAATGTAATACTATATAATATTATAGCTATTCGGGTTAGCTAGGTTCCTAAAACAATGTTAATGTGTAAACTGCAATGTACTGTAAACAACAGTGTAAATTTAAAATGGACCAAGACCAAGTTGACCAAAAAGAGACACATTTTAGGTATTTGGAAATATTTAAATGTTTAATATAATTCTACCCATGTGTAATATGAAATTTTTTAAGCCTTAAAGAAATCATATATCCATATTTTATTATACAATTCAGTGTAAAATGTGAATAAATTATTTCTTAAGGTGTATGAAGCGCACACACACACACATTAAGAAGTATGACAGTTAATTGTGAATGCCCAAACAGATAATAAATCGTCATCACAATTATTTGTTGGAAAATGATCATCTGCCAAAATCCATAAACGTGACAGCACTTGAACAACATGAGTGCAAGTAAATGATGACAGAATGTTCATTTTTGGGTCAATTATCCTTTAAAAGGCAAAGATATAAGTCTGTCTCTCAGAAAATAAATTAGGATGTCTCAAATTTGCTTGCAGTTTCCCTTAGTTTTAGTACAGCTGAGTGACAGTGGCTCCTTCCAGAGTCTTATTTCCTGAAAATCCATTAAAAGTGAAGAGTCCGGATTTCACGCCCATCTGAACCGTCTGGTTGCATTGTCATTGGAAGAGACTGCCACCACACCTCCAGTTTGCTTCGGCAGGCGCAACAGTATTAATGTGCTGCCTTACCAAGGGAAAGATTTCAAGGCCAGTTCTTACCCATAACACAGTATTAATTAGCTGGTGTGAACTTTTGTTAGTGAAAGGCTAGTTTTGAAATGTGCATTTGTATTGTGCATTACTGTGACCATCAGGTTATGTGATCTGGTGTTGTGCCATTTGAAATGCTAAGTGTTTAAGATACTATGGAGTTAGCGAGAAAGCAAGTGAAATGCAAATGTCTAATGTAAAATTGTCATTGGGGCTCGACATATCCAAGGACTCGTCCCTTTTTTATTAATTAGCCAATATGCTTTAATTGCATCACAGCCATGCACCTTTATGTGCTACTTGCTGGTTCATTGCAGGGGAAGGGACATTCTCATTCTAGAAGAGCATTCAGGGCATTTGATTGGACAAAAATCTGTGTAGTGCAACATGAGTCATTGATATTTTGGGGTTTGTTTGTAATGCAAATCTGCTAAGAAAAAAATGTAGGAGTGCACTAGAAAATAGATGACTTCAAAGCAAAAACTCAAAACTGTAATTTTGATTTAACCTTTAACATTATTTTTAATGCATCTTAGTAAATGGAGGAAATAATATCACACGAAGTATGCAATATTCTTCCTTGTGCCAGTGATCCATCTTGTACTTTACTCAGATGTCCAGCTCATGGTCAATTAAATATGCTTCTCTCCTCATTGAAGACTTTTAAAGTGTGGTCTTCTACTTTTTTAACTGGATCCAGTGTATGGCGAGTACATTAGAGCCTTGTATTCATCAGCTCATTGGTGATTGCTGTGGAATCAACTGCTGCGTTTTGCTGTATCTCTAAAGGGAGCATTAGTGCTGTACAAAGCAAATACAGTATAACTTATTCATTATCTGCCCATTTTCTCTGCACTGGAGATCAGCAGGGCGTCTGGGTAGTATAACAATCCTGCCATCATACTATTTTTTTTTTTTTTTTGTTCACTGCCCTATTCACAAGTTCACGAGTCACACTTACAAATAATTTAGTTTGAACTGTCTCATTACGGTGTTCCTGCCTGACAATTAAGGCTGGATGTTTTTGCATTCACACCCCACAGGCATGTATTGACCTTTCATTCCACTACTGTTAAAATGCCACCTGAGATTGTCGCCATTATCAAAGGTTTTTTCATCCATGGTTCGCTCATTATAAGATAGGTCACACAAGGGCTTGTTTTAACGTCACGCTTCACTTGATGATGAGAAATGGAGAAATGCTAGAGGGAAAGAGTTGTGTGAGAAGTGGGTACTTGATAACGCGGAGGTTACAATAAGTGTCAAAATTGTGCGTGCTGGGAAGCTGCTTCCTCAGTCTGATGATTTTTCTCAGAATGTCTTGATTGACTGTTTAAAATGTGTTGTAGTTAATTAAAGGCGGGTAATTGCTCAGACACCCATTAGGTTTCGCTAATTAAATGAGCTGTCTCTGTGGTGAAAAAAGATCGCTCAGTCTAGATGGTAAAAATGCAATTGCAGTTTCTTTACCGAAGCCTTGCTATGGAGAGATCGTGACACTTTTGTTATTTGTGACAGATATCATTAGGGATAACTCATGTTCAGAATCAGGATAAGGATAGTAAAGAACCACCCACAGACAACACACACAGAAAGGACAAAATCTGGAAGAAATCGACATGTCCGATCTGATTGGCTGTTTTTACGTGACTGCCCTAAGAGCCCCCTCTATTAAGAATAATATAATTATAATAGAAAATTGGTAATTATATTAATTATTAACCGACTGATCTCAGTTCAGACTCTGTGGTTTCAGTAAATGGTTCAACTTTCCACAGACGGAGTCATGTGACAAAAGAATGTTGTTGATCACAGCTGAGTTTGTCTTTGGGAGAAATGCCAACAAAACTACAACTCGTAAGAAACCTAATTGAGTTTTTACATTGAAACCTACTTAAGTCAAAAGATTAGTCTCTAGTTTCATCCGATATGCCATTTTAAAAATGTGAGGAATTTATCGTGAAACACCGTGCTGTTAATATACACTAATCTGTACATTAGCACATCTTATTCTTAGAAATCCTATATTTACTGTGCTTAATCACATTGATATTAAATGGGTTAATCCAGAAGCTGAAAACAATTTGCTTTCAGAGGCTTTATATGGAGTTAAGTTGAAAATAAGGTGCATTTCAAACTGTTCTGAGACCAGTGCAGACAGACAGCATACTGGAGGTTGTCATTCAATAAATAAGGAACAATCTGTAGCTTTCCTGTGACAGCTAAGTGCATTCACTTCTAAAATCCAAACAAATATTCAGTTTCAGGCTGCAGATGATGTTTGGACCACTCAACATGTTTGGCAGACATGGGACAAAAGTAATCATTACATAGATTCAGAATTTATAATATATAATTTTATTTTAACATGGTTTGTAGCGATTGGATGATGCTGGCCATTACTATGAATCAGAAGTAATTATGCTAATGAATGATGCAATATCTGTAATGTCTCAAAACCATGAATAGCCAACACTCCTTTAAACATAATAATCAATTTGATTAACTAAATTCTGACTTTCTATAGCTTATTTCTATAGGTATTATTTAAAATTGCTATACTTAAACCCGCTGTCCACAAATGCTCTCATCATTGTCCACAAAATCCTGGTGTCATAGGGTTGATTTAGATTTTTATAGTAACTTGTTGTGGCCAATTAAAGTGAATTTGGAGTGCGGTAAATATTACATGCTTGCAAAGGAGTCGAGTTCTTGGGTGGGAAAGGAGGAATCGGGAATGTTAAACTTCAACTCAGTAAGGTGTTTATTTTCAATAAAAACATTTTTTAAAATCTCTCCTCGCAACACTCATGCCACACAGGCTCAACGGAGGTGTGTGCAGGTCGCTCTCTCCTCCACTGGCATCTGGCTTGCTTTTAACTCTGTCTCCACTCTCACTGCAATGACAAACAGCTGTTAGAGACAATCATTGACAGGTGATGATCCTTACCATTCTCATCTCCCGATCTCACTCTCCATTCACAAGCCGCGCTAGACCACGACCCCACTACCACAATTCTATGTGCACATCACTATTTTATTTTGATGGATCATTCAACCCTACATAATGCAGATAGAAAGATGTGTTGTTTTTGCATTATTTTTCACTCTACCTCACAACTTGGGTATCATTCTTTTCCTGTGGCGCTGGAGATTCAGTAGTGCTGGACTGCCGATGCTAAAAAGCGATGCAGGAAACACTGGTGGGCAGTTCTTGACTAATAAACTGCAATGTGGACCAATGTGCACTCTGATAAGCATTAAACATAAAGCTTGTAAGGTATTTGGCATGTGAAATGTCATTTCAGAACTGTTTTAGCCCTAGTTAGAATTTCTCACAATGAGGGCAGATGCTGATAAACAGTGTCATCCCCTCTGTCAATGGGTTCCATTTAGAGTGCATTAAGATTTCACTGAATTGTCATCCCATCTGATGGAATTCTGATGTCGGAGAGCAGCCCATAATCAGGCTGGAGCCTTAGTAATCCTAAGAGCCCCAGCTCCAATGAAGCCAAAGGTTATCTGCTATATTCAATTGTCCAGTCAGATCCATGCTGAGGGGGGAGGTTGAGAAGAATGAAAACAATATTTGACTATATATGAACTATATGAAAATTCTCATAATTTACTCACAATATTTGGTCTTACTCTGTTAGTCAAGGGCAACTAAGCAAGTTCTTAAAGTGTCAGTCCCCCCACAAACACACACAAGATTTTTAAGAAAAATCTAATTTTCTCACACCATCCCAGATATGTATGACTTTCTTTCTTCTGCTGAATATGGACATTTTTAGAAGAATATTTCTCAGCTCTGTTGGTGCATAAAATGCAAGTGAATTGACTTTGAAGCTCTAAAAGCATTTAAACATTTTATTTTTACTAAATATCTCCACTTGCACACTTTTGTTTATGGTGATTTGCATTTGCATTCTTTGTGCATATCCCTGCCTATTAATCTATTTCTCACCCACACCTATTGTACCACTTCTGATTTAACCACTGCAGTATTATGGATTACTTTTATGCTGCATTTTATGTGCTTTTTGGATCTTTAAAGGCCTGATCACCATTCACTTGCATTGTATGGACCTACAGCTGAGGTGAGCTGAGATTTTTCAACATTTTTGTTTAGCAGGAGAAAGAAGAGAGGAGGAGGGGGGTGGCGGTGAACTGACCCTTTAAGAACGTGCTTAGTTGTCCTTGACTAACAGAGCGAGACTAAATATTGTGTGCAATTGAGATGTCTTTGCTTGAATGAGTGACAGTTAAACACGTCAAGTCTCCTGGGGCTGTTCACAGAAGATTTTTTAGGCCATTGCCTGGGCAGCGACAAATTAACATAATTAATCCACTCATGCATCATGCTGTCTAGTTAATGGGGTGAAGGAGCTATCTATTTGTGTATTATTCTCAGACATTGTTACTTGTTGCTTTTGTAATCAGCCAACTGAGTGGATCTAGCTAAATCACCTTTACATTATATTGGATGATATGACATTAACATGGTTTTGAATGTGAATAAGTATTTCTTAGTATTTGCAGTATAACGATTATCATTGCACACACGTCTACATTCTGTCCATAATCAGTTTCGCTGACAGAGGCAGCCTTACGGAATTGATTTCCTTGATTACAAGCATCATAGGTAGTTTCTCAATCAGACAAATAAGAAATATATTCTTATACAATGGGGGGGGGGGGGGGGGGGGGTGCCAAACAGGAAATATTTATATAAATTTTTATAAATCCTAAATTTATAGTTATAAATCCAAATATATAGTTACAAATCTGAATATATAATTTATATAAATATTTCCTGTTTGGCACCCCCCCATTGTATAAGAATATATATATATATATATATATATATATATATATATATATATATATATATATATATATATATATATATATATATATTCATTCTCCGGGTGCTCCGGCTTCCTCCCACCATCCAAAGACATGCAGGCTAGGTTAATTGATGTCTCCAAAAATTGCCCTAGGTGTGGATGTGAGTGTGAGTGGTTGTTTGTCTATGTGTGGCCCTGCGATGGGCTGGCGACCTGTCCAGGGTGTACCCCGCCTTTCGCCCAATGTTAGCTGGGATAGGCTAACCCCCCCCCCGCGACCCTGTACACAGGATAAGCGGTTGTCGATGGATGGATGGATATAATTAGTTTTAAATGTAAATATAAAATCCAAATATATTATAATTATTTTCTTAATATGTACACTTAACATCTGTGTTTCAGTATGCTTACATATTTGTGGTTATCTCTAATTTACAAATACATTATGAAAGAACAAAATGTCATAAAAGAGACAAAAAAAAAGGGCCTTTAGGTTTGTCAAGCAGCAGAAACCAAACTGCAGCGACGGTCTGTCATGGCTGGAGATCTCACACACTGCCCCATGAGGGTTTCATCGGGGCCAAGCTATGGCTTGACTAGCAGGCGCACCTGAGGATTTGAATCCAAACATCTCTGTGAATTTATTCATCTTTGCACTGTTTAGAAAATGCAGGAGTATATATAATCGCTCATAGCAGTCACAGCATTTTAAACTAAAATCTCATATGCCCTGCAGAGCATCCTGACTATCGTGTTCAAATTGTGTGCTTCGGCACAATACTGTCTTCTGTACAGAAGCACAATCCACATCAGTGAACATGTCTCTTGTAATCTGCCATTTCAATCGTGATTTGTGTGAAAGTGAATAGAAGTCGTTGTTGTAGCACCTCTAGTGTTCATTTCACAGGCAACTGCCACAATACCAACAAGTCACATAAAATGAATTTAGCAAAAATGTAGTTAAAGTAACATGATTTTATTAGACCAGGTTGATCTAACCACATCCTTCATATAGATCTGCCTGTCTAAGTATGCCTCTATATTGTAACAAATGAATTTATTATGAGCCAGTACTCGGCTGACACTTTGTAAACGTGTAACCTCTCTTTCCTAAGGTGACGTGCACATGGCTCCTAAGAATTATCTTTCTTTCACATTTCGCTCTCTGATTTGGCATTTAAATAACACCGGTCTGCATTTAAATAAATAAAAACAACAGAATCGCTGATGGTGAATGTGTATGTGTAATTGGGAGCTGTGCTGGGCTGTTATGACACAGCGTTACAGCTGACAGCTAATTCTCTGCATTAGGCCACCTGTTAATGAACTGACTCAATTCGAAGAGAGAGAGAGTGTGTAATTGGTTTATTATTTCAGTCAAACTTTCAAAAGGTAGCTTGCTCCAGATAAGCAAAGGCCACAATACTGGAGAAAAACGTAGATCATTTCACATTGTCCGTATTCACTTAGTGACCAATAGAGTAGTTGAAAAAATATACTGTATACAGTATCCTTATATCACCAAGTGTGATTCTCCAATTTGGGTTTTAGCCTTTGCCTGTGTGTGAGTGCTCTTGGTGTTGTCGTCACACATATTTCTAAATGGTTTCATCTAAATGATCCTGACTGTGATTTTTGTTGACATGTTTTCATTTTTTTTAAGTGGCAGAGCCGGGATTGGCCAGAGAAACCAGAATTTTGTTTTGCATGCAGAAATTTTAGGCCATGTCAAAGTCAAGCACTTGAAATCAACAATTGTTTATCTTCACTACTGTTCTATAGAGAGAAAAAAGAAAAAAAAACATGATTAATTTTATACAAAGCCTTTTATAAAAGATTCCGACTACACAGAGTTTTGTGATTAGCAATACTTTTTAGTACCCTATAGGAGGATTTTAAAGAAAAGAAAAAAATGCTTCTTTATAATACCTTTTTAAGTTTTATGTCTCTTTTTTCCACATTTTTATGTGTTGAAATGTGCAATGATTTTGTTTGGAATTCTTTATTCAAGGACATGTGATATAGTGTTGTCACGGTACCAAAATTTCAGTAGTCAGTACCAATACCAGTGACGGTACCAACATTTCAGTAGTCGGTATCAATACCAGTGAAATTTGACGATACTCAATACCATTTTCGGTACCAAAGCAAAACACAAAAACAGGTTACTGAACAACACTCTTTTATTAATGAAGTTAACAAAACATTAGCAGCAGAACTAAAAACACTTCAAGTTAAATATATTATTTTTGAATTATAACAAAACTGTACAATTCCTTAAAGTATTTTTGAACACATATAAGATTTGCTTCAACTTTTGCTACTTTTACTTTTAAGTTTTTACCAAGTACTAAAAAAATTTCCAAACTAATGTGCAAAGTGCTCTCATATTAATAAAGCTGCATATTGCCAATTTTCTTCACAATAAGAAATGCACAGTGACGTATATTATGATTAAATAAGTGGCAAGCAATCGCATTCTAATTTAGCTGCATTAAGTGTGCGCGCTCGAGGGATGAGCATCCCCGAGGCAGAGTCTCTCTCAGCCGGGTGCAGTTTCAATCTCTCCCCCTTAGATCGGGACATTCGCGAAACTCATAGAAGAGGCACCGACCACAGTTTATAGTTATTAACATGAGCTGCTTCAGTATTATTTGAACTTTAATAAAGCTATAATGCATTAAATATAACTGCATTTAAAATGAAACGCCGGGGTGTTTCCTTTAAAGAGCTCCGCCTCCGCTTATTCCACAACGAGAGTGCTTCTGAATTTTATGAATAATTCCCTAATACTTTGGGATCTACATAAGATGAAGCTGTGAAAGTTTAGAGTGCATCTGGACTGTGATCTGTGTAATTCGTCCTCCTCCGTCAGGCGTGAACGGCAGTGCTGCTTTTGCGCTTCATCATTACAGTTTAATGTAATTTTATGTTACATTAAATGAGATCAAACGACTATTGTCGACAATTTTTTATTTTGACGTTGTCGATAATGTCGACTAAACATTTCAGCCTTAATGCAAATGATAATGTGCTTTTAAACTCACCTGCTCTAGTTGCTTGAATAAATCCGGGTGTCTGTCTTTCAGGTGCTTTATTAAGTTTGATGTGTTTCCTCCTTTTGTCAGAAAATTGTGAAAGCAGCGTTTACAAATAGGCTTTTGTTGATCTATGATGTTTCCCTTTTTTTCATCAGCCTCAATTTCCAAACATGGCTTTTTCCACTTTTCTTTTCGACAAGATTAATTTGAGACTCCGCAGCAGCAGCTACTTTGCTTGTCGTCATCTTTTGCTTGTTGTGAGCATTCGAAAGTTCCCGACTCTGATTGGGAACCGGGTAGAACCCGGTACTCGGTACTCCGGTACCTTCAGAAATTCTGGTATCGTAAAAATTGTATTGTTTGAGTACCGACTTGGTACTGGAGTACCGGTATTTTTGACAACACTAATGTGATAAGATTTTAACATATGTAAAACATGGCTTGAAGAAGTTTAATTTTGGAAGATTTCTAGTAGTCAAGCCCGTAATTGCATTCATGAGCAATTCTTTCAAATAAAAAAAAAAGTTTGCATGTTAATGCATTAGTATCATCTGAGGAACATTCACTGCCATAATAGTCAATTTTTAATGGTGTTCTGACCATTATTATGGACATCTGTTTCTGTCTATGCATTCATATGCACACTCCGTGGCATGGAACAAGACTTCTAGGTCACCTGCAAATGCAGTTACCAGCACAGCCCACAGCAGTCCACGCAAAACAAAATGGTGTGCATTAACTAGCTTGAGTTCAAGGAACCTAGAAAACCCTGTCTTTATTTGTGCATCTTTTTGTGGTTAGCTTTTAATTTCGTTGGATTTTTAACACAAGTTGGTGATGTTATAAGCATGACAGGGAGTCTAACAAAATACGGGTAAAAGACAGTGAACTTTTGTTGCCTTTGTGCTACTGTTGTCAAGAATGGAAGAGAGCTAAACAAGACAAATCATTTGTTAGATGGAGATACAGCCCACAGGTTTGTGTTTTAAATGAATAGTTGATAATTTACTCATCCTCATGCCATCCCAGATGTTTAGGACTTTCTTTATTCTGCAGAACACAAATGAAGGTTTTTAGAAAACTATTTCAGCTCTGTTGTTCCTTTTCCAAGTGAAAAGTGACCAGACCATTAAAGCTTCAAAAATCACATAAATGCCCCAAAAGTAATCCATGTGACTTCAGTGGTTAAATGCATATCTTCAGAGGTGTGGGTCAGAAATAGATAAATATTTAAGTCCTTTTTTACTATAAATCTCCACTTTCACTTTCAAAATGTGAAAGAATGTGAATGCAATATATCAATATTTAAGTCTTTTTTTTACTATTGTTTTCACATTCTTTCACATTTTGAAAGTGGAGATTTATAGTAAAAAAAGGACTTAAATATTGATCTGATTTATTGTGTTGTGTATTTGCATTATGCAAATCAGCTGTAAATCAAATGTAGAGCATTACAAAATATGAGCTTTTTGACAGTTCGGAGTGATGAATTAATGCTGCAATTTTCAGTAAAAAATGTTCACAAAATTATATTTAAATAAACAGTGTTTACTGCCTGCTTTCAGCTGGTGATAATAGAGCAATGTTAATTGTGGCAGGCAAAAAGCACAGATTTCTTTGAATAAGGTGCAATCTAGGGTTCATTTTCATTGAAAGGAGGCTTGTTTGTGTTTAAAATAATAAATATTACTCCGTTTAAATATGGTGCATTCAGATCTGGATGCAGGTTTTTCCTCTGAAATACTGCACACAAAACTGTTTATTGAATTCGGCCCTGAATTTCTAAAACAATTTATATAGACTTGTTACTGCAAGTATGGCATTTATATTTTCTGCCTGGTCCACTGTGCTTTGTAGGAATTTACGTTTTTTGTTACATCCAATATATATATTTTTTAAGAATGTCAGCCTTCTTAAGAACAAACTTGATGACTTCTTGGTTTGAGAAGTTTTGTTTTTCTGAGACATTCAAAAAATACCATAGCCTTATTTGCGTTTGGGAACTGGCTCAAAGAAATTCTTTTGTGCAACTCCAGTCTTTCAGTCTTACATCCTTAAGGTTTCTAATAAAACAACCCTGAGCTTTTGAAAACGACATAAATCTGCATTGCATTCATTCCCTTTAGCATTCTGTTTTTATGGGAAAATGATTGTGGAAAAACTGAAATTAATTTTAATAGTTCACAGCTCAGTGCCATAGATTACAGTCAAGAAATATTGAAAATCGCACACAAATATTTTTTTCTATTTGCCAATGAAAGAATAATTGTCTGTGTCAGCATGTGGTATCCATTCAGAGCTGGATCCTTTCATACTGTATAGTGTCTTAAAGCCCTTTTATTTCACTGGTAATTGTGATTATTCACATTCTCTCTAATAATTTAGCTCCTTGTAGTGTACATCACAGCATTACCAACAGCAGGCCCATCTAATGTATTATTAACAAAGTTTATAATAATTTCTGCTGCACATTATACAGTAAGTTCTGCAAGTATGTGGCCCATTTTCTAAAAGCAAAAATCAAATAAATAATGGAAGAAAAAGAGAGAATCCATTTTGTATACATACATACAATTATATAATGGTAACCTAGCGGCATTTTGCTTGCAGCTAATTTGAATAGGTTAACGTGACTTAAATAGAAAATTTAGCCAGTGGCTAAAATGACCCATACTGTTTCAATTACCCAGAAGAACTGATAATTGTGAGATATGCCTCCATTTCACACTTGAGTCTGTAGGGTTGCATGAACTCTCAGCTGCATTTTTTGCAGCATTCATTTTGGCTTTGAAATGCCACTAGCATGCCCCAGTTATAGAAGCTAATGTACATGATACCATGAATCCCTTTCAGGACATGTGACAGATGATGTTTTATTTAATCTAGTAATACATGGGTAATTACTACTGTAATGTTATTGTACTGTACTGTGTGCTGATCTAAAGTGGTATCCATGTGATGAGACTGAAAGTGAAAAGTCTTCTATTGTGAATTTTTATTTAACACAAAATATTTAATTTAAAATGATATTATCAGGCTAACAATTTGAGTGAACAGGTAAAAAAATAGATGAATTTCAGAATGTCCTACTTTTGCTCTACTGACAGCATGTGGTCATGTTTAGTCTGTTTCACTGAATGGAGTAAAGCTTACACTAGCTTATGATTTAAATGCCTAGATGTGCATCTCTGAGGTCTGATACCATTGCATTTTGGTTACATCAGTGAAGCATCAAGCGATTCTACCATCTGAAACTCTTCAGATTGATGTTGGTGGTATATTCATAGTAGGGCTGCAAGATTTGGGGAAAATGTCATATTGCGATTATTGAGGCTACTATTGCGATATGCGATATAATAAACAAATGGTATCATGAGTCAACTTGCTTGGTTATCAAGGAAAATGCAGAAATAGATTACTGATCATGCTTAAATGTATATTTCTCAACTCAAACATACAAACTAGCAACAAAAAACACTATAAATGAAGTGTTTTCAAATTAAAATTATATTTTTACTAAATTAAATAATAACATCTTTACTACTTAACAAGTTTATTACTGCAAACTTGTTATTTTCTCAATATTACACTTAAAATAGAACAATAAGAACAATAAAATTTTCATGAATATAAGATTGTCCAAACAAACAGGGACATTCAAGCAGGATGTAACATGTACTTTGTAAACTCTTTTGAAAAGGAAACTGGATATAAAAGTGTGGTTCACTCAATCAAACCACTAAAATGGTGGTTGTTGTTGTTGTTGTTTTATAAATGACAACTGGTATTTCCAAATCATCTTTCTAAAAAGATCTACTTATCGCTGGTATCTCTTGTCCAGTGTGTGGATCATTTTCTGAAATCTCACTTTTCTATTTTTCTCTGTGCTGATTCAGGTGCTGATATAAATTTGTAGTGTTGCCACGTGATGTAGTGACTTTAATTTTTCACAGAACCTCTCTCTGCTCAGTGTTGGTTATCTTAAAGCCAAAATATCCCCATATAGCCTAACCAGGGGTTTTTCCATACTGATCAAAAAAGTGATAAAAGTTTTTATCATATTCAACCTTATCCTATTTCTATTTATCATTTTAGTCGTTTTGTTTGACAAAGTCTGGTGTCATTTTTCATGCAGTTTTAGTCACTGAACACTGTAAACATTTTAGCCATAAGAGTATTATTGATAAGCATTTGTCAATCTGGTCTATCCAAAACGAATATATATATATATATTTATATATAACATTAATTAATTAATTATATAACAGTCATTTTAATGTTATTTTTCACGCAAGATTGATCTTATCATGATGACGACGTTGCGAGCTGCAGGCGGGTGAGAGACGAGCGTCTCCGTGTTAGAGTGCGCATCAGCCGGCGGAACTTTAAATCTCTCCTGGTCTCGACTCCCGCTCAGATTGGGTCTCTTCAGCGACTGTTTGAAGCGGCTCTGACCGCACAGAGAATGACAGTTTTGAAGTTTGTGCTTAATTTACATGGCACGCTCCCGTATTATTTGAAGTTTAATTAAGGATGAAATAAAGATATATCGCCATGCTGTGATCTGTGTTTCTATCAGACACTCGAGCTGCAGCTCTCGTCTCGCGTGTCATCATTATAGACTGGTCATCTTTTTATTAGCTGTGTAGAAAATGGGCAAACAGCTCTTAGAGAGAATGGGCTGACACGTCCACACATGCACTTATTTATTTAATAAAATCGCAGCATTTTGCCGTCATATAATCGCACAGGCTAACATCGCGATTGCGATATGATTAATCATGCAGCACTAATTCATAGTAACATGTCAAATGAAACTGACTTTGTTGCTGCGTAAAAACAAGCATCTCTCAAGTAGGGTACTTACAACATACACTTGCCATGGACTAATATTTATATGGTTTTTGAACAACATTAGGATTAATAAATTATTATAACGATTATTTTTGGGTGGACGATCTCTTTAAATTATAAGATTTGCAAAGACGTTCAGCAAATTTGTCTTGTAGCTTCAGTAATTTTAGTGAGACATTTAAAGTCCCTTAGAGAAGGTGACAGGGTCTGTCAACTTGGATGTCTGTTCTGCTGTCGTCATGGCTCTGGCAGGACTTTTTAAACCCAGCAGATGCTTGCGTAAGAGCTCTTAATGAGGAGACCAGTGAGTGCTTCATTTAGCAGCTTGGTCATTTCCACTGTTATGAACATAACACCTACGGTACGTATACACACTGTCATTTCAAGGGACATGATTAGGGTTGACATTTAGATTGGGGATTCAATTAAAGGAACAGGATGTTAATATGGGCTATTCAATTTCATTAAGAAATGGGCCAGATGGAAAAAAATCAGGGGCCAAGCCAGTATAGTTTGTTATTGTTTGTTATTGTTGTTTGTTATTGTTTGTTATCGAAAAGTATCTGTCTACAAATATTGTGTTATAGCAGGCCTATAAAATTAGTTCACTATATAAATAAAACATCTGTGTTTTGAGAAATATTTCCTTCTAGCAGGAACTTGATAAAATACAGGTATCTTGAGACATAATAATAATAATAATACAAATCTAAATGGTGCTTTCAAAATTGGTCCATTACAGAAAGAGTAAATCATACTGATACAATACATTTTATTGAACAATAACAGTGATGTTTATTATAGATGATTCAAACTTTTGACTTTTCAAATTTCTTGACCAACCACTGGCCACCAGTTGAATAGGCCTGCAATACATTATCGTCTCTTACATTCAAAGCCACAGATAGGGTCACACTGGTGCATTGTTTTCTACAGATCTCCTGTCCATTATTGGGGAGACCGGAGCAGCTGGAGAAAGACACTTGATCCTACCTGAAGCAAATTCTTCTGTCCTGCCTGACATTCCAGTTATTCATCTATTTCATATGACTTTCCTCTATGACCACTCTCTGCCATATTTGTGATCAAACCCCCCATACACTGTACCTGGATCATTCACAACCATTGGGATTTGATAAAACTTTACAAAATTGATATAGCTTGATAAAGTGATACTGCTGTTCGCTTGCACAACCAGAAATATTTTTTTCTCTTTCAATTAATTTTATACCTTTTAATTGACATGGCTTCATTTCACACAATTCAAGCAGTAAAGGGGGAGAGCGGGGGTAAATCACTTGATTTTTTTTTTTAACATTTTTATTCCGAAAATGTTTAGCCTAAACATTTTACCTCAAATATCTATGACATGTAAGTTGCCTGTCAATAAAATGTAAAACACAATCGAGTCTGGTACAATTAAAGTGTAAATGAATTAATGTTAAATCCATACAGGGGGCCTGGGTAGCTCAGCGAGTATTGACGCTTTATTTGTCCATTAATACATTTATTTATTTATCCACATTTTTATTTTCAGATTAATAGATTGATAATTTACTCCTTCATTCTTTTTTTAATTGGCATTCCGCAGTTCTTTAAATGTATTTTACATAAAATGTTTTATTTTAGAAATGATATTAGTAATTTAGTAATGTACTTAAAAGTAATTAAATTAATTGAAAGTCAGTGACTGTAATCTGATTACAAGAATTTATATGTATTGTGTTTCACTACTTTTTTACTTAGATTATATTACAGTAAAAAAATACTTTGTAATCTAATTACATCAAACACTGCTGAAGATACGCTATAAAAGTGGTAACATTTGTTACCTTAAGGTGCCATTTTCTACTTTATCTATCCTTTAATCACTTTTGTTGGTAACTAACAACAAAAGTGATATTCAGAATGAACATAGTCATGTTAAATAATACTTTTGAGATGAATAAAACTAGTTAATTTAGATGTTACCTGACAAAGCATTCTTTAATGTGTATAATTCACAAATATTATTCTAATTCAAGAGGGTGTTGAACTAGGTGTTTGAAATTAAGATTCAAAGCCACTGCTAGACAAACATTTGTGTAATTACACATTTAACTAAAAACCTTATTTTTACTTATTGAGATATAGCCCTGTGACAACTAGCCCCTGCCTCCCCTATTGGTGAAAGATATTCCCTGTAATGTTTACATAACCAATTATATAAACTCATGTTAAAATGGATTTGATGTGCATCTTTAAATTTTAGAATGTCATGTACCACCCAACTTCCATCGCCTCTGACAAAGGTACTCAACGGTGTCCCATTTACTGCCTCTCTAGTGGTCCGACAGATGGCCAGCCTGGACGACAAATCACGTTCCGCCTCACTCCTCCCCAGCACCAGCTTTAGCTCCAGGCTGAGCCAGGTCAGCGTATCCAGCCTCACTTTCCGTCTCTGTCACCATCCCTGGAGAGTCGCAAACTGTGCCTATATGAGAAAGTGAATTAAATATATTTCCTTGTTTTGCCAGCAAGCTGTCCTCTCCCATAAGCTGCTCAGAACAGGATGGGGAGAATGGCAAATGTGTGCAAGCAGGATGTTTAGACGGTCAAGACACGTACCTTCTGTCTCTCCATCCTGTAGCCTTGGGTTGCCCTGCCTCAAGTCACAATAGTTTAATGACTGTTGCTGGCATATAAGCCCTATAGCCACAGTCCTTCAAGAGATTTTTGTCTTCTACATGGAAAAAAAAAATATGCCATCTCCCCTCAATTTCGATTAAAATACTTTCTTCTATCCTAGCTTAATATGCAGTGTCAACTAAGTTGCCATTCATTGGGTGATTTCCCTGAAGTGTAAGCACATTTTGGCTTTGTGGTGCTTTCCAAATATTACTCTGTTTCTTTGGGCATCCCGACCAGCACGTCAAAGCAACATCGGCTCAACAAATGACGTGAGGTTTGGGCATCAAGCATTTGTCAACCAATAGCAGACAGGGAGATTTTTTTTTTTCATGGTTTGTCAATTTCTCTCCACAACAAGATTCCAATACCCTATCTGCAGTTCGGAAACCAAAAAAAATCTCTCTATATCTTTACTGATTGTAACTCAAGCAAGCGTTCCAAATGGCCTGCAACCCTGCTCTTTGCAGGTGATTTATTAGATGGCATGGCAGATTTTTTTGCAAATACATAGTAATTAAATTCTTCACAGGCTTAAATATCAATTAATGAGTTTCCATAGATGTATTTTTAAACAAATTAAATGCATTTAAGTTGGATGCAAATACCAAGATGTGCTAAAAATACAGCTATTCAAATTATACAAATTTGTAATTTAATTACAATTAACGTATTTACCTTTTAATACAGCGTAAACTACACTTGTTGGAATGGCGGAACCTTTATGATGTGTCCGCCCAAAATCATTACACTGATGCACACTTCACAACACACACACCCAACAGCGTTTCCATGTCAGTGATAAAATGGAGAAAGGGCCTCTTAACGCTATTTGTTGTACAAAACAAGCCTAGATGGAACTTCTGAAAGATATTTCTCAGCCTTAGAAAGGTGCATTTGAATTACCACAGACGTTCGCCAAATCATAACTATCACCAAAATGCAGAATGAGACATTTTGTCTGCAACTGCTTTTCATATGGAGTTCAAAGTGGAGCTTGATGGTCACGCTGATGCTCTGACGCAAATTATGAATGCGGCTTCACTATTGCTGTGACAAAGCAGATAGCCACAGTCTGCCAGCAGATTTATTTTGTGGAGGATGCGAGTTTAAGAGATATAATACCCATTGCAATGAATGTGTAATGTATGTGGTGACTTGTTGTTGTAATTAGCCAAACTCTCACTTGGGAAACGTGTAATGTCATGTGAATTGGTATGTGGCAGGGTGGAGGGCGGGTTCGAGTAGTGATTCCACACACCCGGCCCCTAATTAGGCTAATCAAGCCTCAGAGAGGGATAAGGGCCGACTGGAAGGTTCAGTGCGACAGAGAGAGAGATTTTGGGACTGCTGTTCAACACCTTTGTGTGTTTGTCTTTTTGTTTAAGTTTTATATTAAACTATTATTTTTATTGTCAAGCAGGTTCTCGCCATCTGCTTTCCACTAATTCCCTTTACACTGGTGCCGAAATCCGGGAAGGAGGAGGGATGCGCTGTAGTAGAGTCCTCGCCACTATCATCCACTCCAATGGAGCAGCCGCGGCCATCCGCTGGAGGAAGTGGAGGAACGGTCGCCAACCGCGGGGGGAGGAGGGGCTCCCAACCAACCGCTTGGAGCAATTACCGCCGCCAGGGGTGGGGGAGACCCCTACCATCCACCAAAAACACTGCAGTGTTCTGTCCACCAGGGGCCGGAGGTCTGCCTCCGATCCGTCCAGGGAGGCACGGCTGTCGTCCATTAGAGGGTGGAGGAGTGGCCGAGGACCAAGCTACGGCATATCGGAGGACCAGCGAGTTTTTTTTCTCTCTCTCTCTCTCTTCCACTGCCTCTCCGTGTTGGCCTTTCCCTCTTTTCAAAATGTTTTGTTAATTTGGCACGATCGGCGTTACGGCGTGTAGGTGCAACTCTTTTTTTTCTTTTTTTTTTTTGTTTCCTCCCCTTGTCCCCTCCCTCATCCAGGTAGATGGGGATGGCCTGCTGGCAGACAGTGCAGAAGGCACGCCATTTCCGTGACCCAAGTGGAAGCACAGATACCGTAATTCCACCCGCCCAATTGCGCACTTTTTTTTTTTTTTTTTTTTTTGGGTCCCTGCCCACCTCTGCGACCTCAGCACGGTTCTCAGATGCTGCATATGCCACTGCCAATCATAACTTTATATAATGAGATCATCTAAGTAGGCAGCAGCATACATAGACTGTGACCGGGAGGATCTTATCCATGAGGCGCTGAAACGTGGCAGGAGCCCCGAACAAACCGAATCCGAACCAATCACTGTGCAATTCTTCTATTACCCCCATCTCGAGCATTGCCTCTAATTCGTCCCGAATCACTTTTTTCTTGTGTTCGGGTACGCGGTATGTCCAAATATGCACAACCACTCCCGGTGGGGTCTTGATATGGTGCTGTATGAAGTTAGTCCGAGAGGAGAGAACACGTCTGCAAACTCTTTTTGCAACCTGACCACCTCTGTGAGCTGGGAAGAAGAGAGGAGGTCTCCACAAGGAACCAGGGTGAATGGATCGGCTTTGAACTTCTCACCTGGCCCAAGCTCCACCTTCTCCGGAACTACCGTTGCCATGGACATGGGGACCACCTCTCCATAATTTAAGGAGGTTGAGGTGGTAAATTTGACGTGCACTGCCTCTATCCATTCATTTAACTTCATAATCGAGGTCACCGACTCATCGTGTAACCTCAAAGGGCCCTTGCCACTTGGGCAAGGGCCCAAGTACTTTGTCTCCTGGTGCAAATTCCCATAGCTGGGTATGCCCTATTATACAGCTGGCTTTGAGTCTCTTGAGCTTGGAGTAAATTCTGTTGTGACAAATGACCCAGTGTGTGTAGCTTTGCACAAAGGACATACTGCTCTGGGAAGGTCCTTCCTCCCATGCCTCCCGTATGAGGTCAAGCACCCCACAGGGCCAGTGTCCATACAGTAGCATGAAGGGAGAAAACCCTGTGGAGGCTTGCGGGACGTCCCTGACTGCAAATCCTGCAAATTTGTCCCATTTCTAACATCCTCGTGTACGAACTTACGAATAATGTTTTTCAAGGTGCGATTAAATCATTAAACCAGCCTGTCAGTTTTGGGTGATAAACGCTGGTGCAAATCTATTTATTCCCCAGCAATTCATAAAGTTCACGTAGTGTTCATGACATAAACGGTGTGCCCTGGTCTGTGAGGATTTCTGGCCAGTGGATTCACCAGCTGACATTCACGGCATGCCGCACACCATCTGCGTACATCCCTGTGAATGCCTGGCCAATAAAACGGTCCATTTAAATGGTGTAGTGTTCGTTCTTGCTCTAATTGACCTGCCATAGGATTGTGGTGAGCCTCCTGGAAAAGTTTTTTCCGACGGCTCCTCTGGACTAATAACTGGGTTGTATTTTCATGGGGTTGATTGTCCTGCATCACTCGATACAACCGGTCCCTAATTGAAAAATACGGATATGTGAGAGCTACGTCAGGCTGGAGCTGCTGGCCATCGATTACTCTCACTTGTTCAAATGCGTGCCTCAGGGTTTCGTCATGTGACTGCGTTATAGGGAAGTCCCCCTCTGGGAATTCCCTAAGGGTGGGAATGCCGGAGGATTCCTCCTCTGCGTTATTCTGATGCTGAGCAGATTCGGATGGCCCCGGCTCCGCATCCCCAGCCATCGTGACGCACATCACACATAGTGTTTTCGGTTTTGCAGAACCCATCCACACACAATGCTTTTAATAATCTTTTAAACCCCGGCCAATTGGTTCCCAGAATCAGTGGATGAGTAAGGTGGGAATTAACCGCGGCCTCCACTCTATGCTTTACCTCCCAAAATTAAATAATGTTAGTCAGTATTTGTGAACATCCTCATGCACACACCTCACCATCACCTTGTGATTTGTACCCAAAGAACAGCGGTCTTTAGCTTGACGTAGCCTAGGCAGTTTTCAGCTGGAAGTTGCTGCGCCGCGAGCTGGGACTCCCCGGAAAGCAGGAGCAGCAGGTAAATTGTCCATGGTGTCCATGGCCAGCCGGAGTTGGTGGCCGCCTGCTCAAAGAAACTCAGGTATGCCTTCGGCTCGTCCTGGGGGCCCATCTTTTGGAGCAGCAGCTGTGGCTTCGTCACTGCTTCCAGAGCCACGGTGGAGTAACCGCCTGGAGCTAACCAGCTCCGCAAGGCCTGCCGATCCTCAGCTTGGGCTTGGAGGAGCTCCTGGAGGCGCCGTCCTTGCGCAAGGAGGGCTTGGAGATGGGTCTTCTGGATGCAGGCCAGGTCACGAATGACATTGTCCAGTGGTGAGGCGCGGCCACCAGTCTTCTTCCTGATTCCTAGGTTTCGGCACCAGTGTAGAAATTTAGGAAGTGGGGTGGCAGTCCAGGTAAATCAAGCTTTAATGTTTTTTCCCAGTCTAACACAGCAGCAGGGCATTTGCTCTTCAGCTTCACAACAAGGTATCTACTTTATCTTTAGTCATAAGGGACAACATAAACTCAGCAGGTTCAACAGGCTCAACACAAAGTTCAGCAGGCTTACAGTGCTTGGCTTCACAGAATGTCAGGTTTGTGTGACTGGGACTCTTTCTCCCTCACTGGCGTTCTCGGCGGCCCACTTCCATCATCACTGTAACAAGACACTGGTGTTATGCATGATTGATCACCAGATGATAGCCCTTACCTCTTCCTCTCTCCCCAGTGACAGGCACATGACCATGCCCCGCTCAACAAAGGCTTTTCCAAAATGTATCAATAATACAATCTGTTTAATTTGGAAATACCTCATGTATTGTATGATAACGTGTTTAATTCATACTGAAAAATTAAATGTGTTACAAAAACAAACTACGCTTACAGCAATTATATGAATTTCTTTGAATGTCATTCCATTGTATTTCAACTTCAAATTACAATTCTGCATCCTGTTTGATACAACAGTTAAAATTTGATACAACAGTTAAAACATAGCCTGAGAATAATATCTTAGCATTGGTGCTCATTTGGATATCCAATTCTTATAACAGTTTTACATTTGTAAAACATTTAGGCTAATATACTGGCCCAGTATGACACTATTTAATGAGTAATATCAGAATTGATTAGGCATTACAGATTGTTATCCAGCAGTCATTAAAAGCACTATCTGTCATGGTTACAAAACAAATCAATGCTCTTGTTGTATTATACTGGTTGTGGAAATAGCCTTGGCTATCTGGTCATTTTGTTCTGCAATGTAATGTTATTCTAGCAGCTCTTGACTGGACATTGTATTATGATGGCTATTTATTTGCAGAGAGAGATGGTGGATTGAGGCTTTCAAATGTGTTGAAATGTAAGGGCTATTTGGATTAAGGTACACTCACTGCATTGGAAGAAAGCAATAAACTGTTTTATGGCCTGTCCATGCCAAGTATTTGCACTGGCACAATAAAGTGAAAAAATAATGAAATCGGTCTGTGATGCTACAGGCAATAAATAAGAGGCATCTTGAAATTGCATGAACAAAGAGCTGTCTACATCCTTGATCACAAATAAAATAACAAATTATAATGAAATGTTATGGTCTGAATCACACCATGAAATTTGAAAAGCATTGTGTTTTTCTTTAAAATTATATTTGCAATATGTCATCATTAATACATAAAAAACTTTCCTGGAGGATAAGAGACACTGTGTGTTAAAGCAACAAATCTTTGCTGTGTATTTGATCTCACCTCATTTAGAGCTGCTATATAGGGCTAATTTAATCAAGTAAAGAATCCTGTTACCTCTTAGCCGTACACATCTTATCACTGCGGGGCAAACAAGTCAATGCCACCCCACCATTAAAACATTGTCACTGCTATGATGTATCTTAGGAGCTGAAGGTGGAAAGCATTTTTCAATATTTATTGTGTTTCTCTTCAACTATGGGCACTTTTGGCCCCGAGGACTTTAGACGATAAACTTTCTTAAAAGTACACACTTTTAACACTCTCACAATTTGTTTAATTTGATAGCCTTCTGTTTTTATAGATAAAATGTAACAGACTATTTTCATAGCTTTCATTGCATTTTCTATATAATAAGCACAATTATGTTCACACATCTTTTGACATCTTTTGATGAAACCTTTTTAGTGGCAAAATTGTTTGTGGATCAGGGTGTAATGAAAATCCACAGCTGAGGAGGAGTATATTATAAAGTGCTGTAAGTTGATTAAAAATTAAAAAAAAAAAAATCATAGTTAATTGCGATTAATCACAGATTTTGAAAGTGCTGAAATTTGACACTATATGTATTTCTTTTCCTGTCAAAATGCATTTATTTCTTTTTAGGAAAGAAAACAGAACAATATGTAACAATAAAATGCTTTATTAACATTTTTAAAAATAGCACCAATTTAAATTGGAGTATGACTAATTTAAAGAACTAATCCCCACATAGGTTGTATATTCATTGCAATAGGCATTAAATCTCTTAAACGCTCATCCTCCACAATATTAATCTGCTGGTAGACTATGGCTATTCACTTGTTACAACAATCATGAAGCCGCATTCATGATTTGTGTCCGGGCAAATTGGCAATACGAGGCTTTATTAATAAGAGAGAGTTTGTTTTTTGTGAGTTAAAGATGGATTGAAGTGAAAAGAAAGGTGAGAGAGAGTAGTCTTCACCCCATTATACACTGCAACAATTTTTTTTTTATTTGTTTTGGCTTGTTTTCCAATCAAAATATCTAAAACTCATATAAAACAATGTACATTTAGTTTAGGAACTATACTGCAGAAGAAAAAATTGTTATCTGAGAATGTTGAATATAATATTAAAAATGCAAATATTTTAGAATATCTAAAAATCCTTTAAAAAAGATGCATTAACCTGAGAAGTAACATATATGATATTTAGACTTGCTTTTAGAGAATAGATCTTGAATATAAGTATATTTTGTCTTAAATGCACTGGCAGAAGTATAACCAAGTGAATCAAATACGCATATATACAAAATAGACTTACTGTATTTTAAAGATACATTCTTTTAAGTCTAAATATCTTATATGTTGATCTCAAGTAAATGTTTCTTGTTTTAACGATTTTTAGCCATTTTTAAATGGGAAACAAGACAAACTGCTTTTTTTGCAGTGAATTTCTTTACTGAATTAAACTTAAAAAATATTTTTCCCCTTTAATTCAGTGAATGTCATTTAGAGGTATATTTTATTGTTAGTAAGCACATTTAGTACAACACTAAGTCGGGGCACAAGATGAATAATTGGTTATGAGATAATGATTGATCGTTGCAATAATCGCATAATCGATTATCAAAATAACCGTTAGTTGCAGCCCTATATGCGAGTCAGATATAGAAACCCAAACACACACATACAAACACAAATATAAGTCTTATGTACTGTACACATATGACCCTTATATGTATGGTAGAAAGATGCCTTTTTAATTTCTGAAATGTAAGAACAAAATTAGGCAAATTTTTTGTGTGCCATTGTTAAGTCAATAGTTTGGGTTACATGCTGAGTTTTTTTTTTTACACTGCTGGCACTGACAGCTAGACAACATGCCACCGACAAGGTGACAAATGCCAGACATTGGCTATGATGCTATTGGGGGGGGGGGTTAGATTGGACCCTTCCTACAACATTTCTCTCATAGCATGAATCATTTACTATTTGCTGAGTGCTGTGTTGGAGAAACCTTTTTTGTTTTGCTAGAATAACTTACTATACATAAAATTATGTTTCACTTTTAATTGACTATATCACAATTTCAGTGGGTCAGAAGTTTACATACATTAAGTTAACTATGCCTTTAAGTAGCTTGAAACATTCCAGAAAATTATATCAAGCTTTATGCAATTAGCCAGTTAGTTTCTGCTAATTGGCTAATTTGAGTGAATTGGAGGTGTACGTGTGGATGTATTTTAAGGCCTATCTTCAAACGCAGTGCCCCTCTGCTTGACATCATGGGAAAATCAAAAGAAATCAGCCAAAACCTCAGAAAAAAAAGAATTGTGGACCTCCACAAGTCTGGTTCAATCTTGGGAGCAATTTCCAAATGCCTGATGTTACCACATTCATCTGTACAAACAATAGTACGAAAGTATAAACACCATGGGACCACGTAGCCATCATACCGCTCAGGAATGAGACGCATTCTGTCTTCTAGAGATGAACGTAGTTAGGTGTGAAAAGTGCAAATCAATCCCAGAACAACAGCAAAGGACCTTGTGAAGATGATTGAGGAAACAGGTAGACAAGTATCTATATCCACAGTAAAAGTCCTATATCGACATAACTTTAAAGGTTGTGCAGCAAGGAAGAAGCCACTGCTCCAAAACCATCATAAAAAGCCAGACTGCAGTGTGTAGGTGCACATGTGGACAAAGATCTTACTTTTTGGAGAAATATCCTCTGGTCTGATGAAAGAAAAATTGAACTGTTTGACCATAATGACCATCATTATGTTTGGAGGAAAAAGGGTGAAGTTTGCATGCAGAAGAACACCATCCCAA
The DNA here is from genome assembly GCA_032164185.1 of Moxostoma hubbsi. Taxonomy (NCBI): domain Eukaryota; kingdom Metazoa; phylum Chordata; class Actinopteri; order Cypriniformes; family Catostomidae; genus Moxostoma; species Moxostoma hubbsi. The sequence goes on along the minus strand of JAVLUX010000049.1, from coordinate 16,184,364 downwards.
CTGTGAAGCATGGGGGTGGCAGCATCATGTTGTGGGGGTGCTTTGCTGCAGACGGGACTGGTGCACTTCACAAAATAGATGGAATCATGAGGAAGGAAAATTACGTGGATATATTGAAACAACATCTCAAGACATCAGTCAGGAAGTTAAAGCTCGGTTGCAAATGGTTCTTCCAAATGGACAATGACCCCAAGCATACCTTCAAAGTTGTGGCAAAAGGCATTAAGGACAACAAAGTCAAGGTATTGGAGTAGCCGTCACAAAGCCCTGACCTCAAGCTGATAGAAAATGTGTGGGCAGAACTGAAAAAGCGTGTGCGAGTAAGGAGGCCTACAAACCTGACTCCGTTACACCAGTTCTGTCTGGAGGAATGGGACAAAATCCAGCAACTTATTGTGAGAAGCTTGTGGAAGGCTACCCAAAACGTTTGACCCAAGTTAAATAATTTAAAGGCAATTCTACCAAATACTAATTAAGTGTAAGTAAACTTCTGACTTACAACTATAGTCACACCCTAAACTCACACCACTGGCTGAGCACCAATATAGCCGTGTCAGGCTGGTTGAGATGCTTAAACAAACAGAGCAAACTTTTGATGGCGCAGTGTTTAGAAAAAAATCAACCTTAGAAGTGTTTACTTATTGATGTCTCTCTCTATTAACTTGGGATCAGAGAAAGTATTTTTACTCATTATTCATCACCTTGAACAGTCATGGCGGAAAGCATCTGAATCTGCTTGTCTAGAAGTTTCATACTCTGTTCTGTCATGTTTTACACCTATTCCATTCAGTCCTTGCAAGTTTTTCCACATTTGTGGTTCAGTATTTGTCTGCTTGACTCCTCTCATACAGTATTTTCTTCATACAAAACAACAGTGTCAGTGAAAATGTTTAGATAATTCTCTAATTTTAAAGGTCATTTCAAGCGCAGCAACAATAGAGACCCATTTACGGTAGTGGTTTTATTGAGAACACCTGAATTACATGGCAAATTTAACTTCTAAAAAAAATAATGGAGGAAATTGGGACCCTAAAATCTTATTTCTTTTACTACGTGATTCCCATCTAGTTGACACCGTGGCTTGTTTATTGCCAATACTTTAAGCAACTAAATGCTGACTAGAACTGAAAAGAGCTGAAAAGTACTCTTTTCAGAGAAATCTACTTACAAATGGCTTACTTAAAGGTGTATCGGCATATTACTGTAAATGGGTAAGGAGAAGTAATTTTAATATAAAAAGTCTAAAGAAATGTGCTTTCAAGGTCAGAGAATTATTTTTTTTCAGGAATGCAGATTTGAAAGAATGTTAGCATGAAACCAGCTCCTGTTGAGCACACCTACATGCAGACACTTTAAAAAGCTTTTTATAGTCCATGAAAGCAGTGTCTTCTGTTTTGAAGTTGGTTTCATACTCTCAGTGTCTGCAGTGGCAAAGATGAACGATCCTCCCTGGGCCAGCTCTTTGCAGTGGCTGTAATTAAATAACCCCTTTTCTGTTAATGAGCATTCCTTAATTACCTGCATCGGCTTTTCATCATTCTCTGAGCATTTTCTCTCTGTTCTGCCAGCACACTCAGCATTCATAGATTTGCATGCTGTCATAATTTCTTAGTAATTGAATATTTGATGTAGTGGAAGGTAGATATTATTGTTTTGCTGCCTAGGTAACATTATGGAGAGTTCCTGTTAGAAAGTCTTTAAGACCTTGAAGGTGTCGCAAACTTGATGAATGGAAGTTAGATAAGTAATGGATTCATAATTTTTCCTTCCAATGGTTTTGGGGGGAAAAACAGCATTTTTAAAGCGACTGGCTTTCTTTCCTGAAAAAGGTACCATTCTGGCACATCCATACCATGATAATTTGATATACACTACCAATGAAATATTTGGACATCTGCTCTTTCTTTACTTTATATATTTTTTAATAAAACCAGCCCCTTAGCAAACTTCCAAGGGGGCCTCAAGATGATAATTGTTTTTTAAATAAGCAGTATTTATATCTAACTTAATAAAAATGATAAAACCTGCAAAATTGAAAGATGTACAGCATATTAAATATAAATATTTCGTAGTGTTATTCAGCAACTCCTTTCAACTACTGTTGTTTAAACTACTGTTGATAGGTACTGTACTGTTGTTCATGAAATTTATGGAATCACAAAATAATCAAGTAATATTGTTAGTTTCAGTTACTGTAATATATATATATATATATATATATATATATATATATATATATTTTTAAACTGGTAGCTTTGTCATTACAACAGAAGTAACAGAAGAAATATCTTAATATACAGTACATTGGGGTGCCTTTGAAGATTGTTTTGCACAATGGAGAGGGTTGTGTAGGCTAATTAATTGTTTATGTATTCTTTTATTTATCTATTTTATGCATTATTATTTAGAATTGTTAATTAAAATAAAAAAAAATTATAAAACATAAAAGTATCCTGATATTAAAGTCTCATTGTTTACTGTGTTAAGAACACTGAACTAACCAAAAAGGTTAAGAACACTGAAATATCATCAATGAAAAGATTATGCATTGACCAAAAAATGTCAACCGAATCAAAACCTTCTCATAGTTTAGGTTAGATGGATGGATAGATAGATCGGGCTGACACTAAGTATTGCTGCTCTTTTATGTCTGAACTTTAGAGAAACCACTGAAGGACGGGGAAGACACAGCCTACCTGTCCCTCTCTGGCTCGCTGTTTGCCCGCTGGGGTCATGACCTCGGCCCAGAGAGCCGCAAGGTGGCCCTGAAGAAGTTCCAGTACTATGGTTACAACGGTTACCTCAGCGACAGACTGTCTTTGGACAGAATGATCCCAGACCTAAGGCCTGACGGGTGAATCATTCACTCACTGCTCGCTGTCACCATCTGAAGTTCTTTCTTTCCCTCTCTCCTTCTCTTCTCCTCACTCACTCTTTCTCTGCAAACATTTCTATCTATCTGTTCTTTAGAAACATCGATATTCCTTCATCAGCCTGTTCATTATAGTGAACATGATGAATCACTTAAAAGAAGGAAAGATATGGATATGGTAGTCTAAATTTCCACACAAATTCTTTTTTTTCGCCCCAATTTGGAATGCCCCATTTCCAATGTGCTCTTAAGTCCTCGTGGTGGCATAGTGGGTGGCGGAGGACGAATCTCTGTTGCCTCCGCGTCCGAGACCATCAATCCGCGTATCTTATCATGTGGCTTGTTAAGCACGTTGCCGCGGAGACGTAGTGCTTGTAGAGGCTTCACGCTATTCTCAGTGGCATCCACGTACAACTCACCATGTGCCCCACCGAGAGCGAGAACCACATTATAGTGACCACGAAGAGGTTACCCCATTTGACTCTACACTCACTAGCAACCGGACCAATTTGGTCGCTTAGGAGACCTGGCTGGAGTCACTCAGCACACCCTGGATTCAAACTCACGACTCCAGGGGTGGTAGTCAGCCACTTTACTCGCTGAGCTACCCAGGCCCCCTTCTTATTCAATTTTTAATTAAAGGAATATTTGGTACGAAAATGAAAATCCTGTCACTACTTACCCTCATGTTGTTCCAAACCTGTATGCTGTTATTTATTTATTTTTATTTATTTTTTTGGAGCACAAATGAGAATTTTCTAAGAATGTTTACACATCTGCTTTTCATACAACAACAGTTCATAGTGACCACATTTGTCAAGCTCCACAAAAGACATAAAAGTAGACCATATGATTTGTATTCAATGTTCTAAGTCTTCTGATGTCACACAATGACTGTGTGTGAGGAACAGTCCAAAATTTAAGCTGTAATTTACAGAGAGACCACATTTTTTCCCATATTTGATTTGAGAACTTGTACAGAGGGGAAGATTATCAGTGAATAATGACTTAATAATCCTCACACAAAGTATGTCTTAAGATGACTTTGAATATAGTGCACAAGTCATTGACTGAAATTTAAGTTGTTATTCTGTGGAAATAATCAATTTTTCTATATTTAATTTGAGAGATAGGCAGAGGGAAGATTATCAGTAAATAATTACTTAAAATTCAGTCTGTAGAAAGGCTGAATTCAGTCTGTTCCTTACACAAAGCTGCCATATGTTTAAGAGGACTTTGAATATAGAACACAAGTGATATGGACTACTTTTATGATACTTTTAAGTTTTTTTAATGTTTTTTTTTGTTTGTTTGTTTTTTTGTCCTTTTTGGAGCTTGAAAGACATTTCACTTTGAACTGGTAATTCTATGGAAATGAGCTGCATGATGATTCTTTAAAGTTTTTTTGTTCCACAGAAAAAATAGCATTATACCAGTTTGAAATGTCATGAGGATGAGTAAATTAATTGACTTTTTATTTAAAGCAGAATCCACACAAAGGAAAGAGGATATTTATCATAGTTGAACCTGCTCTAAAAGCTTTTAGATGGCACAAGTGTGACATCTTCTCTTTCCTTTCCCCTCTGCAGATGTGTCACCCACTTTTTTATGGGTTTCTGTCCTCCAGGTGCAGAAACATCTCATACCCATCCAGTCTACCACAAGTTAGCATCATCTTCATCTTCGTGAATGAAGCTCTGTCAGTCATCCTGCGCTCTGTTCATTCAGTGATCCGTCAGACGCCCTCCCACCTGCTCAAGGAGATTATACTTGTTGATGACAACAGCAATAATGGTGAGTGACTGGCTGCATCTCAATCACCTTTCTTTCGCAGGACACATAAGGAGATGCTAGGCAGAATGACACCATTCACTTTCATTTTATGAAAAAAAGATACTCAGAAACTGCCTAACATCTCCTTTTGTGCCCCAGAATGCCTTTTAATTTAACCATGGCATACAGGGACTCCTTCAGCAATTGATTCTTGCATAAAACATTTATATGAATAATACATATGAATATTATCCTGAGGCTGGTAACACAATAACACTGGGGAATTATGTGAAATATATTTATAAGTGTACAGTGTATACACTTAAATGTTTTATAAGGTTTAACATCAGTAGCCATAGTGCTTTAAGAAGAAATGTGACTGGACCAGAAGAAGATTATTTCTTCGGCTGCATTCGAACTCGCACAAGTGATGTTATGTGGATTGTTGATTTTAGAAAATTATGGGTTGGCAATTTTTTTTTTAATAGCACTGCTTAAAGTTGCTTCCTTTAGTAAATGTTTTGTACACTTTTTTTTTTATTTAGGCTAATAGTTTTTTTGGCTCAGGTGTGCAGTAAAGCTCACTACTCAGGTGGGTTCATCGCGTTCATCTCCAATCATTGTTTATGTGATATTTATCTCTTGTTTATTTAGTTTTACCATATAAAGACTTTGTGGGAGTTATGCTACAGTGACCTTTACCTGTGTGTGTGTGTGTGTGTGTGTGTTAAATTGGGGGTGGGGGGTTAATTTGAGGAGCAGAGGTGCGGACATTTCCCTCTCCCACAGATTAACAGCAGCCCCACGTCACACCATCTGGTTGCCATGGTGATACAGGATGATGTCTGTCTCTCTAATAAAAACAAACAGCACAGGAGACAGATGGGGAGGGGAGTAATCACCGGCAGACAGCTAGAGAGGTTGCAAATATCACAGAGCACTGACAAATATTAGTGTCTGATGTTCTGAGTATTTCAGTTCATGTCTGTAATTCCCTGAGAGATTGAAGAGGGAAGTCTATATAAACACATTTTTATTCGAAATTAATAAACGGGTATCTACTGAAATGTCAAGTATTGAAATTTTCTCAGATGCCACAAGGGTTATGTTGTAAACAGCAGGTATGATTTTAAGATTGTATGTTGTCTTACACACTTTCCCTTAGGGTTCTCACGATCATCGAAAACATCGGGAATTTTAAAATGGTGGAAAAGTCATGGAAATAATAAGTCAAATATTTTAAGTCATCGAAAAGTCATGGACATTTTTATTTTGTGAATATACATTTTTATATGCGTTGTTCTAAAATATTTCATTAGTTAGATATTACTCTTGTGTAGAGTAAAACTTTATTATAAGACATAGTGATGTAAAAATTCCATCTAAATATTAATTTGCAAATAGTTCTGAATCAAAAAGATTTATAAAAATTCTTATCCAGCAATCACAAACAACTGGAAAGGTCATGGAAAAGTTATGGAAATTCATGGGTCAAAAATCAGACTGATCTCACTGTGATTTTTTTGTCAACAGGAGGTCAAAGTTCTTCAGCTGAATTCGGTTTGTGCTAATCAATATTTAAACCACTGCTCCCAGTGGCTAAAGCTGGAAGTGTTGATAAATGTGTGGGCACATGTGAGCTACAGTTTCCAAGTGAAATGTCTAAAGAGTGGCTTCAAATGCAAGTTGTAAAGCGAGTTGTTTTTTTGTTTTAAATTATGTAATATGCATATTTTATTACATCTACCCCCAAATCTAAACCCCAACTCTTAATCTAAGCATGAGTGGAGCAAAAATTGTTTATTACAGGGAAAATGGATCTGAATCTGATTCATTATGTAAGTGAAATTGCTTCCTGTTTTAAGCGCAGGACAAGAACCCGGGTTGCTGATGCAGCGTGCACAGAAATGCATCAATCGCACCACAGAAAAAGATAAACACATTTGAACTGAGCAACATGTAGCAACATGTCAACTTCCTGTGTGATCATGTTTCAAAAAGTGTGGAAACCTTAATCCTTAATCCTTGTTTTTCAACTAATCCCACTTTCCTTCTCTTCACTTACAGCCGAACTGAGAGAAAACCTGCAGAGGTTTGTAGAAGAGACCAACAAGCAGCATCCTGAATTCATTAAATTGGTTCGGCATGATAAACAGGAGGGTTTGATTCGATCTCGTGTGAGTGGCTGGAGAGCTGCCACCGCCTCCATCGTGGCCCTGTTTGACGCCCATGTGGAATTCGGCATGGGATGGTCAGTGACAGTAGATTTTCAGGCCTTTTGCACTGCCGGTCAAAAGTTTGGACACTTACTCATTCTTTATTATTACTGTTTTCCACGTTCTAGGATAATAGTAAAGTCATCAAAATAATGAAATACAATGAGAAGTGTTCCTTTTCTAGTTTACAGCTCTGCTCTCTCTTGGTATTCTATCAACCAAGGAGGCATTCATCTGGGATGCTTTTTAAACAGTATTGAAAGTGTTCCCATTTTTGACAGACACTTGTTGTCTTCCTTTCCTTTACTATCCTGTCCAACTCATCCATTAATTAAAACTGTAGATTTGTAAAATAATTAATATGCAGACACAGTTTATATTTATCTATGAAACTAATTCCAGGCTAATATACTGTGTAGAGGCTTTCCTATAAGCCTTTAAGTACAGGTGGTAGAGGTGTTCTTTTCCCGTAGAGAAATAAACAATGTCCACACCACAATATCTGTTTGGGTTTGGTGTCCCATTTAATGAAGATATTGTGTTTGCATAAAATTAAAAAAGGATATTACCCATCACAATAAATTACTGAAGTAAACAAACAAATTGCTTGGCTACTTGGCTGCGGTAAGAACCGTATTCTCCCGCCATCTTTACCTGCCTAATTTCTCCCTTCTGATGCCCTTATCACCTGACACAAACAAGTGACTTGCCCCTGTGTACTCAACCCACCACCAGTGTACATTGCCCTCTAGTGGCCAAGTCTATTATGGCTCCTACATATTGTATATTTAGGCCTTTATATCAAAAGGTTTTTACGATTGTGATAAAAATAAACTTTCACAGTCAGATGTGTCCAAACTTTTGACTAATTCTGTAGATACCAGCATCAAGAATATTATAGTTTAGCATATAATTTATTAAGTTATACCATTGTTCCATATTTTAAGTTTATACTACAAGTACCTTATAATGATGGACAGATTTTATGTGGAAACAAGTATGTAAACAAGCTCAAGAGACTTTTTTTTATGTTTTTTTATGATGTCCTGATTTCTGAAATGGCCTGTTAACACCATGTCCGACATGACTAAATGACAAAAAAATTCTAAATATTCTCACATTTAAAGGGATAGGTCACATAAAAATTACAATTATCTTATCATTTACTTACTTTCATATGCATTCCAGATGTTTATGACTTTCATTCTTCTGCTGAACGCAAATTAAGATTTTTAGAACAATATTTTAGCTCTGTAGATTAAGACCTTGCATGTGAATGGTGGCCAGAATTTTGATTCCAAAAAGTACATAAAGGCATCATAAAAGTAATCCATAAGACTGCAGTGGTTTAATCCATGCCTTCTGAAGTGATATAATAGGTGTGGGTGAGAAACAGATTAATATTTTATATTTTACTATTAGAATTTACTTTTACTTCTCATTATTCTTCAGTATTAACTCAAATATATAACAAAGGTAAAACAACATATAAAAATGTATTCAACATTTAACCCCCACTATTACCCCCACTATTACCCCTCCCCAATCACCTGATCTATATGTATAAGAGATGTCATAACTTTAATAAATCGGTTAGCCAGAGTTTTTGACACTATTTTTACATCTAGCTGGATCAGGGATATTGGACTGTAACTCTTACACTCACTTGGATCTTTGTCCTTTTTAAGAATCAGTCTGATCCGGGCTTGTATCATGGTTGGTGGAAACTTTCCATTCTTTAATGATTCCGTATAAACTTATAATAAATGTGGAGCCAGTTCTGTAGCATAAGATCTAAAAAACTTCAGCGGCAAAGCCATCTGGCCCCAGATCCTTGTCTGTAGGCAATCCATTCATATTAACATTTGGCATTTTACATATTAGAAAAAATTGATTGTGTGTTAAATCAATATTATTAAAGACCACATTCCAACATTAGTTTAACAATCAAACCCTAAAATTCCCCCCAAATCAAACAAACAGAAAAAGAAAAATGTGCGCATTAACCCCTCGCATGATAGCGCCAGCTAGTTCATCCCTCTAAATTCAGTCCATGTACGCCTACGAGAGTCCCTGCGACAACTTTGCCATCAGATTGCTCAAGCCCGATGCTTCTATACAAATTGTGTGAGACAGAATTACACAGCAAAAAGTAGTCTATAAAACAAACTCCAGCCAATAAGTGGAATAAGCACAAAAAAACATGTAGATTCATCCACATAACTGTCCCAAAGGTGTGTTCCTCCACAGAACAAGCTCCAGCCGTTAGCGAACCAGCACAAAAAAAAAAGTTCAGTTCCTCGGGCAGTCAAATGAATGTTCATTAAGCCGGCCCATTCGGCCGATACATGAGTGCAACAAAAGACCCAATCACTCCAATGTCCTGCAAGAGATATTTCACAAAAAAAACTCCAGGCCACAGAAGGCATAAGCACCAAAAATGTGCCAATTCATCCACAAGCTGTCTCGAAGAAATTATATTACACACAACTAACTCCAGCCGCTAGGCGGAACCAGCAAAAAAAAGAAACAAAGAAGGCGCCCAGCTTCCTCGGGCAGTCGGGTATATTTTTAACACCAGTGGCATATAATATAACAAGGGCTACTGAAGTCAACTGATTCTATATATCTGTGTAAAAATAATGATGAAACTACCTTTCTAAGGTTCTTTTTTGACCTGTCGTTTTGCTACAAAATAATTGACATTGACATTTTGACTTTACAAATGAGATGCTAAGCCAATTCAACACTTCCGTTAAAATCTATAAATGCTGTATATCTGTTATAATGCAGATATAGACTTGAGAATAACCTGTTCTTCTGTACAGTTTGAGTTCTGTGTGGGTGTGAGGGCAGAAACATGAGCAGAAGTGCCTGTCTACTGCAATTAATGCACTCAGCGCAGCTGTCAAGTTACATACCTGTTAAATATTCTCTGTGCGAATAAAAAAAAAAAACTATAAAAAAGGGCTATGGATAGCATCCAAAGTGTCTCTTTTGTGTGCCAGCTTGTTCTTGCTTTGAATTAATGCATTGTTCCATCTGTTCATGGACACACAAAGAAGTTTCACCTCAGCACACTGGGGTTCAAAGCAGTTGGTTCAGAAAGGGTGGTACTGCTTTCAGCTTGCCTGGGGGTGTTTATGAAGTTCAAATACAGCACTAATGCTGTCTTCATAACTTTTTAGATTATTTTATTAAAGGACTGTTATGTCTTTGACGGTGAGATCAATGGCTTCTAGTTTGCCATGATTATATAATGCTATCAATCTAAAAACCATTACCTGCCAGAGTGAAAGCCACATTCAGATTTCATAAGCAAGTGTGAATTTTTGCTGTGATTGTGGAGCTGTAAAGTTTAAGGGTGGATTGTGTCATTTCTGCACCACTACTGTAATCAAATGGAATTGTAATAATAGTGATTACTAAGAGGCAAACTAGATCCATCTTGTGGATCTAGTTGATTGTTATGACTAAAATCACTCTCCTTGAAATTAAAGTATGTCTTATCTCTTTTGATCTAAGGGCTGAACCAATCCTTCACAGAATTAAAGAAGACAGAACCCGGGTCATCTCCCCCACATTCGACAACATTAAATATGACACGTTTGAGATTGAAGAGTATCCTCTATCTGCTCAAGGCTTTGACTGGGAACTGTGGTGTCGCTACCTGAACCCTCCCAAATCTTGGTGGACACAGAAGAACCAAACCGCCCCAATCAGGTATACAGCTCCAGAAAAAATTAAGAGACCACTGCAAAATTATCAGTTTCTCTGGATTTACTATTTATAGGTATGTGTTTGAGTCAAATTAACATTTTTGTTTTATTCTATAAAGTAGTGACAACATTTCTCCCAAATTCCAAATAAAAATATTGTCATTTAGAGCATTTATTTGTAGAAAATGATAACTGGTCAAAATAACAAAACAGATGCAATGTTTTCAGACCTCAAATAATGCAAAGAAAATAAGTTCATATACATTTTTAAACAACACAATATTAACGTTTTAACTTAAGAAGATTTCAGAAATCAATATTTGGATAACTGAATAACCCTGTGTGGCATGGAGCCAGGTCAATCAAGGTGTTGATGGAGGACCACCAGATCAAGACCCTGTTATGGCCAGCCCAATCTCCAGACCTGAACCCCATTGAAAACCTCTGGAATGTGATCGAGGAAGATGGATGGCCACAAGCCATTAAACAAAGACGAGCTGCTTGAATTTTTGTGCCAGGAGTGGCATAAACTCCCAACAGCAATGTGAAAGACTGATGCATGACAAGACGCATGAAAGCTGTGATTGAAAATCAGGGTTTTCCACCAAATATTGATTTCTGAACTCTTCCTAAGTTAAAACATTAGTATTGTGTTGTTTAAAAATGTATATGAACTTGTTTTCTTCCATTATTTGAGGTCTGAAATCACTGCATCTTTTGTTTTGTTTTGTTATTTTGACCAGTTGTCATTTTCTGCAAATAAAAAAAAAATGTTAATTTTACTCGGACACATACCAATAAAAAGTTAATCCAGAGAAACTGATATTTTTGCAGTGGTCTATTAATTGTCCGGAGCTGTATATACAAAGATTTACCAATATCTTTTTTACATGTATAAAACTTATTGTCTAAAGAAAATATTCTACTTTTTGTTCAAGTCATTTGAGGTCAAATTTGTTAGCACTTGTATTGTATCTCCTCACTTGTTTACAAGGAGTCCTGCTCTGATTGGCTGCTTCGTGGTGGATAGAGAATATTTTGAGGAGATTGGACTGCTGGATGAAGGGATGGAAGTTTATGGAGGGGAAAACGTGGAGCTGGGTATCCGGGTAAGAGAGATACTCATAATCCCTTAGAGAATTTTAAAAGGGCTGCAGAAGACAGGATGTCTGGAGTTTAGAAAATGCTGTCAATGGGTAGACATATGTCAATAAATAATTCTGTTTCATCTGATAAAAACTTATTTTGGTAGACAGGTTATTTGAGGGAGGATGGAGGTTGCAACCCCCTGATACAGATAATGTGTGTTTGTTTGTGTAGGTTCTCATCAAGTTTAGAAGAAATGGGTCCTTTTCAATTCATACATTTTCATTTTCATTTAATTGGACAACATACTGATATTTAATTTTGATTTTGCAATTTAATTTGGAATTACATGAAAAGGTATTCATGGAATTTCAATTTAAAGAAATTCAACAGTCACACAACAGGAATTTCATTAGTCAAACACAGGATTTGCGACAAAAGGCACACCAATGGCAAACATTTTGATTGAATATAGAATTCCAGTGATGATTTTAAGCATAGTGGTGAAAAAGAATTGTTTTATTAATTATATTTTTGTTTAAATACTTATACCTTTTAAACAATAGGTGGCGCTGCCACCAAATTGAGATGGTATTGTTAGGGTTTGGTCACAATGCCATATATGAAGTTTCATGTCAATACACCAAAGTGTCTTGCCATTAAATTAGTAGAGACATTAAACGAGAAGGGTTTGGTCCGTCAAAAAGCTTTTTGTCATGAGTGTCTCTAGATGATACATGCAAAAATAAAAATTCAATTGGAAATATGTTCTAGCAGGAGTTTGAAAAAGTAGGATTTAAAAACTGGAAGTATGGCTGATCATGGAAAATTGGTATCAACGTACTCTGCATGACCCAAGGAAGCTTACAACACAAGTGTCTTGACAATAGGCCAAACTAATCAAAAGTTCTAAGCATTTATTTGTATCTTTTGACCAATAGAGTCCACTGTGACCAAACTTTTTGAGCACCTTCAAGACATGGCCAAAATAACACATACAAGATTTTGTAACAATACACCAATGCATTTGTAATCTACATGAATTTTAGACAAAATTCTAAATGGCCGACACCCAATCTAGCAGACATAGGAACATTGGGGAATATTGTACTCGGCATGACCCAAAAACTCAGACAAGACAAGCTTCATAATTTTAAGCCAAAAGTTACAAGCAAAAATATAAATTTTTCATACCTTCTGAGCACTTGGTGTCTGTGCCGAAACACTGCAGGTACCCTCAAGTCATGCTTGTAATGACATATTCCAAGTTTTGTGTCAATACACTAAAGTGTTGCGAATATAGAGCCTCACGTCTATTTTGGCATATTCGCAATCAAATTAGTTGAACCATTATATGAGAATGGTTTTGTTTATAATAAATCAAATGTATTTTTCTCATGAGTGTCTCTAGATGTTACATGCAAAATTTTGAATAAATCAAAATTGTTAGAAAAATATTTTTTTCAGAAAATTCAGTGGAAGAAGCTGAAAAATGGTGTGATGTTTCATTATGGGGCATAAACCAATCAGAGGAAAAATTAATCTAACAAATATCAATTGGTGGCATTTTAAACAATGATCCTTAAAATCATAGAATGTTTCTGAAAATTCCCGATATGCTGTGTGTATGATAACATGTTTATGGGTAATTCATACTGAAAAGAAAAAAAAGAAGAAAAAAGGTATTTTTAAAAACTTAACTTGTAGTAGATATGTCATAAACATAACATTTTCATTCCATTGTATTTCTACTTCCTTAAACTCTATTTCTGTATGCCGTTTACTACCTCAATAAAAATTCAGGAATTGGACTGGAATCTACAAGGCATTCTCAATTCACTTCTGAATGGCACAACTGATTTTTATCTTGCACACAGTTATAGGAGAGCACACTTAAGTCTGACTAATGATAACCTGCCAAACAAGCATCTTGCTTCAAACAAGTGGGGTCCTAACTTCTGACTATTACACATGTGCGGGCCCCGTCAAGACCTCTGTCAGACTTGATAGCTCTGTAATTAGCCTCTGCATCAAGAATCAAAGACCAGGCTGTGAATGTTGCTCGCCACAGAGAACACACACACACACACACACACACACACACTCATACACTGGGAAAATTCCAAACGAAAGTGATCATTCCTATACCCTACTTACTTCAAAGGGCAGAGCACTTCAAGTGGGTACTCTGATGGGAACATGGCATTACTGTATGAATGTACCCTTCTCTAACAGTCTTGTGGAAGGGTCCTTTTTGAAAAGATACATATTCTTACTTTTGTTTAGAACTACTCTTCGAGTGGCATCCCCTTTCCGAAGTGCCCTTTAAGGGGAAACAAATTGCAGTTTGGATATCGCCAGCTGACTCGCACATGCCCACATACACTCTCACTGTGATTTGGCCTAGTAAAGCTGCAATCAGTTTATGAGGGTTGCACCTTTACAATACTAAGTAGATCAAACCCCCCCACCATACACATGGCCAACTATTGTGATTTATTTTCTGGTTGCATTGCTGAAGGCTTCAATGAAGAGAGAGAAAATAGAAATGTCTCAGGAAGTGCCAGGGATGTGTGCAAGGGGATTTAGTACTCTGTGGGGATAATGGCCCTCAACATCTGTTCAGACAGCTGTCTCCCCACAACCTAAAACAATGCACTCATCATTTGAGCTTATTTTTGTCTCAAAATCTCAAAATGCAACATCACACAAATGTTGCAATTCCTCAGTGTTTTATGTAAGAAATTCCCCAAAAAATGGAGACAACAAATTGAAAAGTTTTTTTTTATCTTTGAAGAGCATGTTTTTGGAGGTCTGAGAGAAATGGCAATTATAAATATAGTTCTTTCAATGCCAAAAAAAATCTATCAAATAATCTAATCTTATTACAAATAGACTATTTCATCCAATATTTTTTATGTGCTTGATTTTTTTCTACTGCTTAAGACATCATGCTGATTTCAGAAATATGTCACACTTTGTGCCTGACAGGCTGATCATTAGCTTAGCAACATGCTAACCTCAAACTCTGTTTGAACCTATTGAGTTGAGTCTACTCTTTCAACTTTATTGTCATTGTGCAGAGTACAGGTACAGAACCAATGAAATGGAGTTGTTTTCGCATATCCCAACTAAGCTGGGGTCAGAGCGCAGGGTCAGCAATGAAACAGCACCCCTGGAGCAGGTAGGGTCAAGGGCCCGACAGTGGTATCTTGATGGTGCTGGGGCTTGAACTCCCGCCCTTTCGGTCAGTAACCCCAGAGCCTTAACCGCTGAGCCACTGATTGAGTCGAGTCTCTGTGTGGATTGCGGAGCCTTACAAATAGTTAATATAAGAGGTTCCATCTCTAGGATGGTGCCTATAAACCAGACCCCATCACCCAAAAATCAGTGCCTGGCCTAATGATGCTCCAACATCTAGTAAGCCTTCCCAGAAGAGTCATTGCAGCTCTGATAGGACCAGTTCCCTTTTAATGTCAGTAGCATTTAAATGAAATGATCATCAAGCCCATATGGGTGTGTTGTTTGGGTGTACACATATGTTTGTCCATGGTGTATTAGAGATGGTATCTAACACACTGCTAACATGCAGTCAGATGTTTTGATAAACAGTTTTCTGTAATAGCACCATGTCAGGCAAGCTGAAAGGCCACTGCTTCTGTGCTCTTCTATTCTTAGCTCTCGCTAAAGGGCTCTATTTATCAATGATGGAAAATGAAAACCTTTGTTGATCATGTCAGATGTCAGCATGGGTTTATTTACGATCTATTGCCACAGAATGTAAAAATGTTTCCAGGTAGGGAGTAATGACCCTGTCAATTAGAACCCTTAGGAGACATTCTAACTAGTTGTTAATTAATTTAAAGTTTAATAAAATTATACTGGAAACTCAAAATGGTACACAATGTGCTATAGGGTTGGGCAATATATAAAATATTCATAATATATTTGCAATGATTTTGCTGGCGATGTGCTTGTTATTTGGCCATTAAGTTTCCTAAACACAATATCTCCTTACGATCCTTCCTTGTCTCTCGACTTGCTTATGAGAGCATTCATTCTGATTTTGTATTATTATGCTGAATATTATTGGCTACAGGGACTGTTTGGTTGAACTGCTTTGACTGAAAAATTTTAAACCATTTTATGGCAACTACAAATACTTAAATATCAAGTTGTATATTAAATATAATCAAAAAAGCTTTCCAGAGGTTTTTTTTTCACAGTAAACTGACTGTAATAGCAATATAAATCGTATTCACACAGCTACATTGTACTTGGGATATTTTAGATCACTTTTGGTGGTATATGTTTTGTAAAGAGACCAAATCTTTAATGGCTCACAGACAGTATAATGCAAGTTAGATTCACATTTCATGCTTGCAAAATTTGTCTCATTGCAACAGATTACAATTTAGGTCTGCGGATCAAAGCCATGTGAATATCTCTGTCTGCAGCAGGTATTGTATGCAAATGTGAGAAATTATTTTGAATGCTTCAGGAGAACAGACAGCTCAGTCATGGATCATTGGGATTGTTTTTAATGATTATGCAAATGCATTATGCTACAGGCAAATAGGAGCAACACACATCTGTCCACTTTCTGTTGAATCCTGGCCAACAAGTCTTTCATGTTATGTTTGTTAGTAGAGGGCAATCTTAAAATGTCAACCCTGTTACCATGATTTTGTATAGTAAACCGCAGATTGTTTTAAAGTGGACATTTGTTGAAATATCAGCATTAAATTATTTTTCTAAGAAACACCTTCTAGTTTCATGACTCTGTAATGTTAAATTAAAAATAGTGAATCCTATTACTGTCCGCCCTGTTACCTTTCTGTAAGCGTAATTATATTCCAACATATTAAAATGTATTCATTTTTCTTGAAATGGCACAGGGAATCTATTAACAAATTATTTGTCTGATAGGATGACTAAAATCTTTTAAATATTTACTAGAAAAAACATAGTTTTCTATGGTTTCATAGAATGTCCATATACCAACTTTCCATTGATGCTGATTGGATGTATTTAAATTCATTGAAGGCAGTGTTGCACTAAAATGACCCTGAAAAATGACCATACCAAATGTTTAGTTTCATATTTCACCAAACCAGGTCTAAATAAAAGTGTTTTTGGGTTGGGTGTGAATGTTTGAATGAAGTGCACCATGCTGGCATTTGTTCTATTTAATCCCAAAGTGAAGATTTACTAGAGAAATGTACAAAGCTGATCCCGTGTGAGAGAGATAACTCTTCTTTAAAAGCTCTGCAGGAGTGCAGTAGAAGTAAGAAAGCAAGGGAGTCACTCACACACCCACCCACCCACCCACACACACACACAGACATACAGAGAAATGTTTCCACTCTTCATTTTAAGGTGCAAAAATGCACTAATTCAGGGTAAATCATTGAATAAACATGTAATACATTGAAGCACTACAAGCAAACAGATGCATTTCTGATCCTCTTGCATCTTTACTGACACACCAGGCAGTGACTGCTCTGTTTAATTGCTCATAATGCCAGCAGCGCGTCAGAGAATTATGTTGAATTATAGAAAATTAAATGGTCCGTTCAAGCTTCCAATCATGTTATTTTGGTATCCTGCTTGGGCGTCAATAAAATGCCTCTATGTTGTTTTGTAAATGAACAGCAGTTTTTCTAAAAGCACAATGGGTGTTTTTATCCCAAAATTAGTAAAACTGTAGTGTCCTTGATTTGAATTGTAGGTTTTTACTTGTTTTTCTACACATAATTTTTTGTGCTTTGTAGAGCATGTCCAAAACTCTTGGAGCATGTCTAGCTTTTTCCCATGGAGTTTGTTTTGTGTTTTTGTGCAGTAATTTGGTTTATTCTGCTAAATAAACTCACATGCTTCCCAATAAATAACAAACACTGTTGGGATATGATTGTTTTTTTTGTTTTTTGTTTTTTTAGAATATGTAATGGATTTTAAAGGACATTGAGAACTAGATGGGTTTAGCATTGTTATTAGATGAGTAATCATTTTAAATAAACTTGTGTGATTTAAACTTGTTTGTGTATGATAAGGTATGGCTGTGTGGAGGAAGTGTGGAGGTCATGCCCTGCGCCAGAATAGCTCATATCGAGCGTGCCCACAAGCCCTACACAGAAGATCTAACAACTCATGTGCGTAGGAACGCATTGAGAGTGGCGGAGGTGTGGATGGACGAGTTCAAGAGCCATGTTTACATGGCCTGGAATGTTCCACAACAGGTAGAAAACCCCACAAAACTCATTATTTATTCACAGGTGAACTAAAGGGAGACATTGTAGCACCCAAGAACACTTCAAGAATCTAGGAATATGTTCTAGAATGATCAATGTTTGAACCTTGTAAAATTGTTGTAAGATACAAAGTGTAAAATATATATCAAATGCACATCTGTGAATGTGTGTTAGAGTCTTGATCTTTTGAACATTGTTCTTGGACCAACAGGTCTTATTCTGGGTCTTGGGGTTAGGTCCTGGATCTGGACCAAAGGAGTGTATTCTTGGTCTGTGTCTTAGAGGGTCTGGTAATGGTCTGGATCTGAGCTTCGAAGAGTTTATTCCTGGTCTGGGTCTTAAAGGAAGTGGTATTGGTTTGGATCTGGGCTTCAAATTGTTTATTCTTGGTCTGGGTCTAAAAGGGTTTGGTATTGGTCTGAATCTAGGCTTTGAGTGGTTTATTCTTGTTCTGGGTCTTAGAGGGTCTGGTATTGGTCTGGATCTGGGCTTCAAAAAGGTTATTTTTGGTCTGGGTTTTAGAGGGTCTGGTATTGGTCTGGATCTAGTCTTTGAATGGTTTATTGGTCTGGTTCTTAGAGGGCTTGGTATTGTGTTGGATCTGGGCTTCAAATAGTTTATTTTTTTTATCTGGGTCTTAGAGGGTCTGGTATTTGTCTGAATCTGGGCTTCGAAGGGTTCATTCTTGGTCTGGATCTTAAAGGGTCTGTTATTTGTATGAATGTGGGCTTCGAAGGGTTTATTCTTGTTATGATATTGGTCTGGGTATGGGCTTTTAATGGTTTATTCTTGGTCTGGGTCTTAGATTGTCTGGTATTGGTCTGGGCTTTGAATAATTTATTGTTTGTTTTCACTCTTAGGGGGTGTGGTATTGGTCTGGAAATGGACTTTGAATGGTTTATTCTTGATCTGGGTCTTAAAGGGCCTATTATTTGTCTGAATCAGGGCTTTGAAGGGTTTATTCTTGGTATGATATTGGTCTGGGCTGTGAAGGGTTTATTCTTGGCCGGGGCCTTAGAGGGTCTGGTATTGGTCTGGGCTTTGAATAATGTATTCTTAGACTGGGTCTAAGGGGGTTTTGTATTTTTCTGGATCTGGGCTTCGAAGGCTTCATTCTTGGTCTGGGACTTAGAGGGTCTGGTATCAGTCTGGGTTTGGGCTTCAAATGGTGTATTCTTGGTCTGGGTCTTAAAGGGTCTGTTAATGGTCTGGATCTGGGTTTGAAATCCTTTTTTTTTTTATCTGATATTGGTTTGGGTCTGGGCTTTGAATTATTAATTTTGGTCTGGGTCTTAGAGAGTCTGGTATTGGTCTTGGTTTGGGCTTCAAATGATTTATTCTTGGTCTGGATGTTAGAGAGTCTGGTATTGGTCTGGGTTTGGGCTTTGAATGATTTAATCCCGGTCTGGGTCTTAGAGAGTCTGGTATTGGTCTAGGTTTGGGTTTGGGCTTTGAATGATTTATTCTTGGTCTAGGTCTTAGAGGTTCTGGTATTGGTTTGAGTCGTGGATGATCTGGTCTTGACTCCCAACTCGGACTGCACATAACATAAATACAATATTAATGTGCTGAATTGCTTGGCAGTCATAAAAAGCCTAACATTGGGCTAAATAACTAAATCTCTCAGTTAAATAATTATTTATTATTGTTTTTATCATGAATAAATGTAATTACTTATTGGGTATTGGTGTCATCTATTGTACTGCTGTTACCTCTGTAAAAGTAAAAATAATAAGCCTCTCAATGCTGTAAATTACTGTGATTTATGTTAGGGGTTGAAAAGTGATAATGTCTCAGACTTGCGTAATCTAGTCATCATTTTATGAGCTCTCACTTGTGAGCTGTTACAGAGATGCATTGAAATGCCATTTTTACTGCTGCATATATATATATATATATAGTATCAATTTACTTTAATTCACAGAGCATGTGAGAGCCTGACCATAAACTTCTGAATTTCTGAGATTTACATTGACACAGAAGAGCATGCTTTAACCTACCATTTGATCCTACACTCTAAATATGAATTCCTTTATGCTCATGTGTACATGTGTATGGGGGTTTGTGTGTGCAGAACTCAGGGATCGATATTGGCGATATCACAGAGAGAAAAGCTCTCAGACAGAGGCTCCAGTGCAAGCCCTTTAGCTGGTTCCTGAAGAATATTTATTCTGAGATGAGAACCTACACCGATACAATCGCCTATGGTGTAGTGAGTACAAACTATGTCTAAATACAAAAGGAATGGCATTTGTACACTAATGCCACACTTAAAAATATATGAATGTGTTTGTAATAAATCTCACTTGGTTTGATATTTTGTTGTATAATGCAAAGATAGATAATACAAGCACATGTTTCAAGCACAATATTTCTGGGAAAAATTTTTTTTGGTTTTTAACTTGTAAAATAGTAGATATTTAGTTTGAAATCAAGAATATAAGTATTTGGTCTCTTTTGGTTTCAAACTTAGTGGAACATATCCATAGTTAATTACATACTAAACCTGTTGTTACTCTGCTAAGACACTTTTGTGAACTAGAGGGGAACTGACTGCATACATCAATTAAAAATCCCCTTGGGACCAGTTGGTAAAACGTAATGGCAAAAAACTTGGTTTTAAATATTATGTCTAATGTATATGAATGTATTTCTGTACGTTGTATTTATATTGTTGAGTGTGAAATTAATTTGTAGGCAGCATGAGAGCTCTTTTTCAAGAGTATGGCGCAAGATGAAATTGTTTTTGATAACATTATAAATATAAATTATATTTTTCTTACTCAGGGCCCAATATCTTAAAACCAGCCATTTCTTAATTAATCATAATCCAATGCCAACAGTGCAGTTTTGCTAATATTCATTATTTTGTGGAATAGTGTATTTAACTGATCTATTATGGAGACAAAGTAAAACTGAGCTCCAGGGCATTTTCAAACATATTGGCCATTAGCAGACAGAGAGAAAGAGATGGTTTATGCATTCTTAATCCGTCTTCTGCTCTATGGTTTTTTGCAGAATGAAATAGGCCTGATATTTGTGATTTCTCTTTTGTGTTGTATAGCTGAGAAACAGCCTGAGGCCAGATCTGTGTGTTGATCAAGGACCTGACTCAGACAACATTCCCATCCTATACATCTGCCACGGGTTGACGCCTCAGGTTTGTGCCCAGTCATCTATACCTTCCTGCTTTCTTCCTTTATCATGCATCAGAGTGTGTATAACTCATTTGTAACTCATAAGTGCTCACATCTGGCTCCATCATGTCTCTCAAGAGAGTCTACTCTGTCTTTAGGAGTTTCTCCTTGTGTCTGCACTGTTGCCATGTGACTTGCCACTTTTATTTATAGTTACAGTAGAGAGGACAAAAAAACAATGAATAAAAGGGTAGGTAACAGAATCAGGAAATGCTAGCAAAATTCGAATTTGCATCACCCTAATATGCAATCTATAACCAGTTTATAGCTAGTATTAACATCCGTCTCAGGTGATCAAGTCACATGTTTTCAGACGAGACAGACTTGTGTGAATACTAGGTGTAAAAATGACTTGTATTAAATCAACCAGTTTGAATATGCGTCCTACGCATGAGCCGTTAATGCATTGATGTTAGACATGAGGAAAATATTCTGTGCAGTCTTATTTGTTTATTTCTTTGAAAGCCACACATATCTGGCAAAGTTTTAATTCTTGTTTTAGCCAGACTGATCACCCTGTTAATTTGTTGGCAGTAGGTTGAATGTTTTGCTGCTGAAATTGGTCTGCCCCAGTGGCAGAAACAGGAATAGTCGTTGAACGCATATTCATGTCCACGTGTATGAAATTATCAGAGTGGTGCAAAAAGCTAGTTGTATTTGTTGTTGTAAATGATGTAATACTTTCAGCGAGAATGTCTTTTTTACTAAGTTTACTCCCTAACTCAATCCCCAATCCCCAACCCTAAACCTAACTGTCAATGGAGTAAAAATTTTATTTTAGAGTACAAATGGAACATCTATATGCTCTTACCATTGTTTATGTGATCACAATTACTTCCTGGTTCCCACGGGACCAGAAGCAATGGTGATCACATTTGAATTGATGCAAAAATGTCTGACGGTGGATGGGACTTGTCAGTCATATGGCAGAATAGGAACTTCCGAAAGCAACATGTTGATTTTTCTTGTGTTGGTTTTAGCACAATGGTTGATTGCTAGGTGAGTAGCTGGCCTTTTGTTGTTGTCTGGGATGCATTAGCTTTTACACTACAAATGCATTTTTGACTACCTCCGAATCTGATTTGATTATTGAATTAATTTTGGACCTGGTACTGTATAAGCAACCGTGTCAGAGAAATGTTTGCTAACTGCAAGACCACAGCTCTGATGTCAACAGAGATTTTTACCCTAAGAATAAAAATATATTACTCCTATTTAAAGTACAAAGCCTAGGCACAATGCAGTTGTTTAATTTATGCAGAAAATTTACAATGAGTTGAAATGCCGACTCTTTTATGAAGGTTTCTCTTTTATGAAGATTTTGCTACCGCATCTCTCTGTATATGCTTGGCTTGCATTTCTTCCATTTTTCCCTTCACAATTGATCTCAGTCTTTCACAATGATATACTGTCATTTTATTGCATAAAACATCTTCATTATTTTTTGCTGAGACCCAAAATTTAAATTATTCTCGAGGCAATCTCCCTTCTTATGCTGAATCTATTACACCCCTGGGATCCACAACAAACAATACACAGAGAAATGCTTCAAAATTAGGGAGTTTTTTATCCATATAGCTTCATTCACTTCAGGGGATTTCAGAGTTAGACTGATTCTAAGACTTCTCTGTAATGAATCTCAATAATGTGCAATGACTTAGAACACAGCCTGGGAGGGTTGTTTTGCCACTACAGGGGCTTCATTTAAATGAGGAAGAATTGTAGAATGTGACTATATGTCAATGATATATAAATGGTAAAGGGAGGGAGAGAGAGAATAGCCATTTCAGCATGATTTTAACTACTTAGTTGGGTGTCTCACACCTGCTGAATTCATATTTATGTATGTCTGCACCTGTCTTATTGGAAATGACACAATGGTGCCAAGCAGTGCAATATGATGTTTCCAGTTAACTCTGTTCTTGCTGATTCAAAACTTTCTAGAATCTGTTCTATCTTATACAGAAATGTGGGTAACACTTTATAATAATGGTCCATCATTAATGGGTAGCTTTGCAGAAATAAATGATTAGTACTACATTAACAATTTAGTTACTACTATTAACTAATAACATTAATTCCAGCAAAGTTACCTAATAATGATGGACCATTATTATAAAGTGTTACCAAAATGAGATGTATGGCTATATATGTGTTATGGATTCAATCCACACAAGTTTAGTTTTTTGGGACCAGGTACAAGATTGTTTAAGGAGAACACAAAAGGTTTACAGGAGATGCACGGTGAGATCAAAACACAGATGGGATGACACAGGTAAGAAAAGGTAAGTAGACTTCTCAGGAAGATGAAGGATCAGCAATGTGAGTATCCAGGTAATACTGTCCTCAGAACTTAGTAGGAAGAATCAGGCAGAGAAACTTGATAAAAAAACAAATGACTAGGTAAATCTTCAAACTTCTATAAACTTCAATACATTTACACTGCATGGGAGTAGCATATTCAAACTATAATCCTTAGTGAGACTTGACAATGAACTGAACTGAAGGTAACTTATGAAGGTAAGCAGTCCTTGATGAGTGAGCTGATTGAGTGCAGGTGTGGCGAATTAGAAGACTGAAGGATTTGGAGAGCCCGATCGAGGTGTGACAATATGAACATATACTGTACATATAAAATTATAGCTCATGTTTTTGGGCATATATGTACATATTCAAATTCCACTATGATTTGGGAAATTATATGTTAAATATTTTGTAAAATATAAAATATTGTAGTATTTTGAAATATATGCCTTTTTTTTATAACAGCGAAAACTATGCATGACCTGTATTTATATATGTATATTATATATGTACACTCACTGAACACATTATTAGGAACACTATGGTCCTAATAAAGTGCCAGATGTGGTCTTCTGCTGTTTTAGCCCATCCGCCTCAATGTTCGATGTGTTGCGCATTCTGAGATACTATTCTGCCTACTACAGAGTGGTTATTTGAGGTACCGTAGCCTTTCTGTCAACTCAAACCAGTTTTGCCATTCTCCCTTGACTTATCCCTTGAACTCTCTCATCAACAAGGTGTTTCTGCCCACGGAACTTCCACTCACTGGATGTTTTTTGTTTTTTTTACACCATTCTGAGTAAACTCTAGAGACTGTTGTGTGTGAAAATCCCAGGAGATCAGCAGTTACTAAAAATACTCAAACAAGCCTGTCTGGCATCAACAATTCTGTATATGTATATCCATTATGCCATATATTAGATTCCTGTATGGGATGGTATGTGCAGTGTATGAGCCTTTTATTACCTCTTGTTCTGCTGGATTTGTTCTATACTAAATAGAGTGTTTGACAATACATCAGTTGAGCATTTTGCACTGAAGTAGTTACTTGGGGATTTGAGCATGTTTGAAATGGGAGCATATACACACTCACTCTTTCTTTCAGCATGTATCTCCTTTTTATTCAGTAAAAGTAGCATTGTTCTCATACAATAGCCATAAATCTCCCAAGCAGTGAAAAGCAGCCTTTTCCTCAAGTTGAAATAGAGGAACAGTGCTAAATGAGTCCATTGCAAGTTGAATCATTATTTCCCCTGCTCTTTTATATTATTCTATGTCCCATTTTAACCCCCCATTCATTCTCCTAAAGCTCCTTTGCTCATCAAAGGATCCCGAAGGACAAGCATTGTTTCCACCGTGAATGAATGTTTAGTTGTTTTATGTGTCCGCAGAGATACATCTCCTGACTGTTAAGCCTTTGTGTTCATAGAGAAGTTTTCATTTCAAGGTGCCTCGCAAAAGTTTGTGCTGTTTGCATTTGTGCCATTCGAAAGTCGATGTGAGTAGTTCCTTTTATAGTGGGACCTGTTTCATTTTTAGAGAAAATTCCTTGAGGCATCTGTGGCAGGGCGGAGGGTGGTTCCGGGTCGTGATTACGCACACCCGGCCCCTAATCGGGGATAAAGGCTGACCAAAGACGGCAGTGCGACAGAGAGATTGATTTACGGACAGCTGTCCGTCACCTGTGTGTGTGTTTTGTCTTTTTGTTTAAGTTTCTTATTAAAATATTATTTATATTGTCAAGCCAGTTCTCGCCGCCTCCTTTACATTAATACCTTTACGGCATCATAAGCCGGCGCCACACTAGCAGACTCAAAACAACTAGATTTTGACCGAGGATGTCACACTTGCCGACTGTTTTTCTGAGATCTCACTCTTCAGTTGGAGGTATGACACAGTTACACATTAAGAATGGTGGAGGAATAACAAACATACCGACTCACCGCAACACTCTCTCTCTGATTCCATGTCACGTGGAGCTCGCCAAAATAACTTAGTAGTGAGTAGTGCTTGAGCATAATCAATTGTAAAAGAGTGATTTAGGAAGCGATTCATATCTTGTGAAAGTGTGTAATTGTCTATTTATTCCCTCGAGGCTTGCCGTAGAACACAGATGTCCATATGCATCTTTTAGTGAATGAAGATAATATGTTCAAAATAAAAAGACTGTTGTGCATCCGCTTTCTCATTAGTTGTTTTAGTGTGGAAAAATGCTTGGCGACAGAATCACTATGGATTACAGTTACCTTGTGTGATGATATGCAGCTGAGTGCCATGAAAGCATTCAGATCAGATTGACCTCTTGTCAAGTTCTTCAGTAAAAGTAGCAGCTCATTGACCACTTGAAGACATCACAAGAGCCCGCACAGTTAGATTCTTTTTTTCCAGTTGCTGGAACCATTACCTGTGCAGATAGTCCCGATGGTCAAATGATTAACAACTTCCATCTGGCAGACACTAATGTGTGCTTCATCTCCCTCCACCTGGCAAGGTTGGGGGAGCAGCTAGACCAGCTTAAACCATCACGGACCAACAAACCAGCTTAGGCTGGTTTAAAACATTTTTCATCAGAGAGCATAGTACCCTCGAGAGACACCAAGAGATCAGAATTGATTTGACCCAAATAGGAAAGCGACTTGCCAAACTGTTATCAGATTATTTTCCCTAGAACAAACCCTTTGATTGTGAAAACTGTACTAAGTCATAAATAGGAGATTTAATCTATGTTTTTAACAGGAGAATCAAACTATGTATTGCATTCAGAGATGTGACTGAAGAGCCAT
Organism: Moxostoma hubbsi; assembly: GCA_032164185.1. Taxonomy (NCBI): domain Eukaryota; kingdom Metazoa; phylum Chordata; class Actinopteri; order Cypriniformes; family Catostomidae; genus Moxostoma; species Moxostoma hubbsi. The sequence goes on along the minus strand of JAVLUX010000049.1, from coordinate 16,158,163 downwards.
CAGTCAGTAATTGGAAAAAACAGCTGTATTAAATTTAAATCAATATTACTGTGAGAGCTTTTCCAAGCAAAAACTTTAAAAGTAAAATATCAACCAGTCCAGGTCCTGAGGGCTTGTTTTTCAGTAAGCCGAGGGATTCAATTATCAGCCCCAACAAAATGTGCATTGATTCAGAGTACATTAAAAATGTGTAGTGATTCAAAGTACATGTTGAATATCAGGGAATTTACTTGTCTTAAATGATTGACATGTTGCTTCTGAAAGTTCAGAAACATTGAAATCAACCCTATTCAGCCAAATTTCCCCATCACACATTTTTAATCAATTCAGACATGAACACTACTGAGAGCGTTTGGAGACATGGGTTCTGGTCCCATGGAAACCAGGAAGTAATTATGTGTACATAAACAAATTTAAGTGCGATTTGGAGGTTGCATTTTCGCTCTAAAATTAAATTGTTATTCCACTGATGGTTAGGTTTAGGCTTTTGGTTAGGGAGTAGAGACAATAAAATATGCATTCCTGTTGACTGTATTATATCATTTACAACAAAAACTGCAACTCACTTTTGCTGCCATTCTGTGGACATTTCACCTGGAAACTGAAGCTCACACTTGCTTTTTTGAACTGTATTTAACTTGACATAGTGTCTTAAATACGGGCTTTTCACAGCAATTGTCTTGTAATATATGATTATTAGCTGTTAATTTGGTTAATCTACATGTAATTATTTGCTTTCATTTTTTAATTGATTGACAGCTGCAATTTTAATGTAATGAATGTTGCTAGGTGCTAACATCTGAGTGTAAGCTGCAAAGGGATCTGTGGGATCAAGACGCTATTTTTTTACTTTTAAGTATGCCCAAACGCTGGCATACTGTCTTACTACATACTCGAAAGTATGTTCTTTCCCATCACCTGCAATATACATAATTTAAATGTGTAGTGTGTATAAATTGGCATGCTGCCCAGGTTGGGTGTTGGGTAAGAAATTAACAAATGAGAGTCATTTGATAAGAAGTTATTCCTCCCTGTTTAGCCAATTAAGATGCAACACTAGGAGTCATTAACACAGGGATTTGGAACTGAGCCAAATGTCTTTCAGATTTCAGAGGCAAGGCACAATTCCCTTACATAAATAATTCATTTTATTGGCTGTTTAATGCGAAGCTGGATAATACACATGCTGTCTGAATGACTCTCAGACAACCTTAAAGCAATCTATCATGATATTAGATAAGTGAATGGATCAAATGATAAAATATATATGATGCCTATAAAAAACAATCTTGTTTTTGTTACTCACCCTTGTGATGTTCAAAGCATGGTACAACCAAAAAGAATGACTTATTTTCTTCATTGTAATTTTTAACACACAAGGAGATGTTAAGCAGAATGTTAGCCTCAGTTTGGGTGAACTATACCTTTAACAGTGTCTTTCCTTGTTATTTCAGAATGTGTACTACACCAGCACTCAGCAGTTGCATATTGGAGGATTGAGTCCAACCATTGATGATGATGACAACAAGTGCCTGGTGGACGTGAACGGCCGGCCGCGACTGCTTGAATGCAGCTATGCCAGCAACAAGCACATGAAGCCCTCCTGGCTCTTTACTCAGGTATACATGTTGTTTCAGGAAATTATTACAGTATATGTAAACAGTACAACTTGCACTATCCATACTCCCTTTGGCATTATAAACACAATCTATGTTGCTTTAACATATCGAAACATTTAAAGAAATGCTGGTCTGGTTAGTACTTTGTACAGTGATAATATTATAGATGAATTATGGCATAATGTTTAATGCAAAAAAATTATTTTGACTCATCCATCATTTATTTAAATCTCTAGTCAGAAGTCCCTGCTAGACCTTTGACTAAAACAGAAAATGTCTGGGATCTATAGCAGCTTAGATTGGCCAAGAACCGCCCACTTAGACAGGAAAAGCCCTCTAACTGACAAGTGATCAGTCACAGTTGGTTTTGTCATTAAGTGTTGTTTAGGTGCTGGGTTATCCGATATATATCATACCATATTAAAAGTCGACATGGGGAAAGAAATAATTGATATAATGGCATGACAATCTCCACGAGCGACTGCTCAGAAAACACACAAGAAAATAGCATAACATTTGTGAATGCAAGTATTGCATTCAACATTATTTGAATGACAACATTATTTATTTTAACATGATGTTAGTGGAATAAAAAAAAATCTCTTTCTACCCTTATCTGTGTAAAGTCACCGATGAGCCAAAACATTATGACCACATGCCTAATATGCTGTTGATCCTCTTTGCATGCCGCCAAAACAGTGCCAAATCGCTCAGGCATGGACTCTACAAGACCCCTTAAGGTGTGTGTCCTGTGGTATCTGGCACCAAGGCATTAGCAGCAGATCCTTCAACTCCTGTAAGTTGCGAGATGGATCTGATTTGTTGGTCCAGCACATCCCATAGATGCTTAATCGGATTGAGATCTGGGGAATTTGGAGGCCTGTCCGGAAGAGCATATAAAACGCTTCTCAAGTGCAAAATATAAACGAACAAGTATCAACTTTGATAGTGAACACAAAGCGCTCTGTCTTCACTTTAAACGATCGTGTAATGGCTAACACAGTGGCACAGAGGACGAGACACACACTCTCTTTCTGTGGTTGATTTATATATTTGAAGTTGAATATGTAAAAATGTCTTCTTGAGGTGTATGCACACATGCACCTTAAGAAATGTGACAATGACAATTAATCGAGAAAGCCCTAAGAGACATCATAGCCCTAAAACAGAGAATTAATTAAAAATTAATCATCAATCAAATTTCATAATCGTGACAGCCATAATCATAATGTTTTGCCTCATCAGTGTATATACAATATTACAACTTTGTTGTTATGGTGACATCACAGTGCTATTCCCTTTTAATCTGGTAAAGTGCTGTAAAGCAGGTATATCACAGATTTTATCACACTAAAATCATGTTTACACATACTGTATGTATAATGTTTACTTTTAGCATTAATCTTGTGGCTATACTTTTGAAAGTGTGTATTTTAATGTTTTTAGACTGGCCACATTCACTTCCATTGTAATTGCCTCACTGTACCAATGATTTAGCTTTTTCTAAAACTATATATATATTTTTTTGTTTTTGTTGGACGAATGCTGTCGTTTAACCCGGAACATTCCGAGTTTATGACAGTGACTAGTCTGTGCGGCCTGGTGTATTTTTTTTTACAAAAATGTCATAAAGACTTTCCCATTGTGGGCCACTACACACACACACACAAACTGACATCCCTTTGCTGAATTAAAGCCAATGTCAAAATCTGTCTCTTCTGAAGTCATTTAAGGACTTCAGAAACTTTCCCTTAAAATTGACTGTCAAATTTGCAGCATCTGTCAGCCCTCCTGCTGTACAACTGTACACTTTCAGGATATCAAGCATTAATAATTCAAAGGTGTGAGCTGTGTGTCTTTAAAGCTCTCCTAATTCAAGTGCCGGTCAGGATAATAGAATACATCTTAATTTCAGCCATAGCCATATAATATACACATTTCTATTCAAACAGGGATGAATTTACATATGTCACTGCAGTCTGCATCATTTATAGGGATAGTTTACCCAAACATTATGATTATGTTATCATTTACTCACCCTCATTTCATTTCAAACCCGTTTGACTTGACTTTCAGGAAACACAAAAGGAGATGTTAGGCAGAATGTAAGTCTCAGGCACCGTTCACATTCTTTGCATCTTTTTCCATATAATGTAAGTGAATGGTGACTTAGACTTACATTCTGCCTAACATCCCCTTTTGTGTTTCAAGAAAGGGAATAACTGATTTAAATGGTGTAGCTAAAATGTGGAAATGCCAGAACAGGTTATCAGATAGGGATAATGCTGCCCCCTTGGGAGAGATGTCGCATTAGATGAACAAACACACTATCATGCACAGTATAACAGTATGAATGATATGAATTCTCACAAATGCCCTCGGGATGTGCCTTTATATCTCAGGCAAGCTTGATGGAATAAAGGGATAAAGAGTTGCTTAAAATGGAATCAGGTGGGAGGAAAAAGGGCCACGTCAATTGTGGCCTTTTAGATGCTAAGAATAATTGATGATAAAACCAGTAAAAGAGTAAAATGGCTTTTGATTAGTATAGCATCAGAAATGCCTTAAAGTCTTTATCGACTCGTATTGTCCTCAAAGATCTGTTGACAGCCTGTTTTTCTGTCTGTATCCAGGATACTGCTTGGCCAGGCTTGAAAAAAGGCATAATTGAACTTGTAGCATTTGTACTCAATTGAAATATATGAGGGCATTTGGTGCAAACTGGGATATATTTCAAGAAGGCTGATGATGAAGTCAACTTAATTGTAGCAAATGCACTGGTACCTAATGGTGACTCCAGTTTCATGATGCATGCTTGAAATCAGAGCACTTTTAATTAAAGGGATTGAACAGTTGAACTTTTGAAGAATATCTCAGCTCTGTAGGTCCATACAATGCAAGTGAATGGTGGCCAGAACATTAAAGCTCCAAAAAGCATGTAAAGTCAGCATAAAAGTAATCCATATGACTCCAGTGTTTAAATCCATATCTTCAGAGGTTAAATGATAGGTGTGAGTGAGAAACGGATCAAAATTTAAGTTGTTTTTTTAAACTATATATTCTTCTTCCTGCCCAGCAGGTGGCAAAATACAAAAGTAGAAAGTGAAAGTGGAGATTTATAGGAGGAAAAAAAAAATGACTTAAATATAGATCTGTCTCTCCCCCATAAAATAATACGTAGCTAATAATCTGCATGACTCTGAAAAGTTATACTGAAAGAGTCACACTGCTTAAATATATGGTGTTCTGTCCACATATTGTTCTCTGTAGAGACAAACCAGTCTTTAACTGAACCATTAATCAATTCAAACATAAATGTATTCAACAACTTGAGCCCGAGGAAAAGAGGTATAGAAAGGGTAGGCACCGTTTATAAATTGCTCACTTTTGCAGTAGGTGGAAAAGGTTAAGCAATCACACAGCCAGTTAACTAATGCACTTACAATTTAAAGTCAATAGTAAAGATAATTACATTTATTAAAAGCTTGTTATGGGAGCAACAGGCTTTTACATGATGAATTCCTCCTGCTTTTTTTTAAATGCAACTTTGTTTAATGTAATTATTGGATGCTCTCATGAGTCAAACCTGGATGAATTGAAATAAGAGGAGAAACATAAGATGGTTCAGGCTCAGCAAAAAAAAATAATGTATGAATTGTTTACAGTTGGAGTTTTTTTTCCAGTGCACCCTCTAAATATGGATGTATCAGTTTTGTGGGGAATCTAATTACAAAGTAATTAGTTACTGTAATCTAATTACATTTTAGTCCAAATTATGTGACTATTAACATTTTGATGTGTCCTTTTGTCTTCCAGGGAGGCTCGATTCAGAACAGGAAGTCGAAGCATTGCCTGGAGCTGGTAGAAAGTACAGAAGTGGAGAATGGTTATCAGCTGGCTCTTCAGAAGTGCAGCAATCAGAAATGGACAATTACAAATGTATTGCCTGGCAGAGTTCTATAATGTCATAATATCTTTTTGAGGGACTTGCATAGTGCAGTTATCACTAAATTTAAAATGTACTGGGTGTGCGTCTCATTTTTTAAATTGTGCATCCTCGTCATTCGATTTTACAAATTGCTTTGTTTCATTTTCTAAGAGGATGGAGCAAGGAAAGTAAGGAAGGAAAGGCAATGAGAGTGCACAATTTTAGAAATGAGAAGCACCCTAATATTCTGTCTCCCTGTATTGATGTTTTGTCAGACAGAGGACAAAACTGTATGATGACACCTTAAAGTGTCAGGCCTGGACTTCAGAGACATCATGGAACAAATGGCAAAATCTCCTACTGATTATTTTTATTTAATTTTGACCAAAAGAGGTTGGTTGAGAGTGTGATGCTTAAATGTATATCAACAGAGCTCTTGTGCTGTATGATTTAAGGTTGCATGGCCTCTTGTATATTTATTATTATTTTTTATTTTTTTATTTTGCTACTGTGTAGCACGAAATTGAAATTAAATTTTAGTTTTTTTTTTTATTTTTATTTCTTACGTGTCTTAGGTTCGTGAATGTAGGTTGTGATTTAACCTGAAAAAAATTATATTTTATAAATGTAAATAGCCTTTATAAAAACATTTTAAAAAATACTTAACTTGTCATCCTAGAATTTTTCAATGAAGACACCAAAGAAACCAATACATGAAACTGAAAAATAAATGCATTTTTTTGGTATTTTATTATTACTCAATAGCATATACTATGGTATTAAAAGTTATGTTCAGGCAGTTATCTCTGTTCATACTGTTTCTCAGTTCAAATAAGGAGAGTTCTGACAGAAATGAAAGACCCTTATATATAGCTCACACAAATTAATTTCTCCCATGAGACAAAACCATTATTTTAATCAAGTTAGCAACATGACATCCTACCAGCACACTTGGCTATCCGAATCCTTCAAATCTCTCTAACACAGACTTCTACACTTTTTGAACCAGGAAGGACATCTGGGAAAAAAGATTGAATAACTAAAAAAAAAAGAAGACCTTCACTTTTTATAACCAATGTTGCTAAGATGCCGTGCTTGGTCTACCTTATTGTGATAAAATGGGATTATTTGATAGCAAATGCATGCTTTAACACCATAATTTAATAGTTAATTAACATTCCCAAGGTCCCTAATTCCCAATAGCTTCCTAGCATCTTGAAATAGTCTTACGCATCCTCTTGAGGTAAGGAAAGAATTTTAATTAGAGGTAAACTTGAGCATTTGCATTTTATTTATTTTTAAATACATATTGTTCCAAAACAGCTTTACATATAATGGTGCTTCAAAACACATTTGTAAGTAGATAAGGAAGAAACCTTTGGGACAATGACATCAAGTGTTAATGTAAAAAGCCTATAGTGATATGTATGTAAAAGATAAAAGTAGACAATTGTAGCACAATTTTTAAGTTAAAGTTGTTTATGCATTATGATGTATATACACTCACTGAGCACTTTATTAGGTACACTTGTATACCTACTTATTCATGTGATAATCTAATCAGCCAGTTGTGTGACAGCAGTGCATAAAATCATGCAGATATGAGTCAGGAGCTTCTGTTAATGTTCACATCAACCATCAGAATGGGGAAAATTTTGTTTTCACTGATTTCGACTATGGCATGATTGTTGGTTCCAGATGGGATAGTTTAAATATTTCTAGGATTTTCACACACAACAGTCTCTTGAGTTTACTGAAAATGGTGCAAAAAAACAACCAGTGAGCGGCAGTTTACCGAACAGAAACACCTTGTTGATGAGAGAGGTCAACAGAGAATGGCCAGACTGGTTTGAGCTAACAGAAAGGCTACATTAACTCATGTAACCACTCTGTACAATTGTAGTGAGCAGAATATCATCTCAGAATGCACAACACATCAAAGACCACGTTGGGCATTTTATTATTCCTAATAAAGTTCTCAGTAAGTGTATATGGACCACACACCATATTATCATGGCATTGTAAAGCAATCTCTTTGCACTGATGTATTTTTTTGTAATCAGAAGAATAATTTTAGCAACATAAATTCTGAGCCTGTCCATTAATCAAAGGTATAAAGTCAATTATATTTTTGCCTGATTGTTTCAATGCTGAGAGTAATACAATGATTCAGAGCATAAGAAGCTGTCGAACACTTTACGTGCTTTGTAATCAGCTTTTTTCAGCGGTTTATTAAATTAGTGCAAACTCCCACAAGGACCATTTTCCGTCAGTTATCAGCTAAAATGGGGCAAGCAAATAGAATTCTGGATTTTATTTTTATTTTTGTGGAGCACAAAAGATGTCACAACTAAAAGGAATTTGTCTATTTGACGTCAACTAATGTAAACTAATATATCAAAATCACGGAAGATATATGTCCTGTTTTGCTGTTTTTCCTCAGTCTCTTTGATGTACCAGTCCAGATTGCCAAACCTCAGTGCCTTATTACTCGTATCCAGTGTTGCCAAATACTTTTAATGAAAAGTCGCTAAAGTCAGCTTTATTAAAAAGGTCGATAAAAGTCACTACATGACGCCATGCGTTCATTAACATATTCATGACGTCATCACGTCGTACTTGATTTCTGCCTTGTGTTAGCCCTTTACACTTGTTTGATTCTCTCGTACTCTGTGTTCACAGACTGTATTTTAATACAGCAGAATTCCCAATAAAGCTGTTCTCATTTATATACTTGTTTTGTTTCTGTTGTCAGACAATGGAACAAGTATGACATAGTGACTGAAACGACGCCCATTAAGACTACATGTTAACCATTCACTTCCAGGCAATTTCCAAGCAGCTGCTCTGCACTGCTAAAATCCTGATTTTATAACATAAGTTAAAGACAATGGCTGTGCTGTGCTTTCGGATATATTTACATGTAAAATGATCACTCAGAGAGAAAGTTAGAAGCGACAGATTTTATTTTTTTTTCTCTCACACAACGCAGAGCCTCCATCTGGGTAAAAAACCACAAGAAGGATGTTCCGTTTTCAGCCAGGGATGATTAGGCCTAATATGCTCCCTAGTGGATAAACATTTTAATCCTCCAAATACAAAGATTTTTTTATTTTAGATCTAAATGTACGCAATCAATATTTGAACAAAGATGTTGACATCCCAACCGTTGGTGAATGCATTGCAATGGTGAAAAGAAAATGTTTCGGCAGCTTAATAGGCAACTAAAGGTATGTATGCAATAGGATAAAAACATACAAACTAACTATGTGCAAATTTACAAAAAACGATGTGCATATTTTCAAAAGAACAACATTATGTATGTATTGATTAACAGATTGAAATTGTCACCAAATGGAGTTAAACTACGTGCAAATTCTATAATATAATAATATGATAATTTTACAGAATGAGTTAATGAACTATACATTAATATTTGATGATTTGGCTGACTCAAGTATCACAAATATGTACATTGCAAATTGAAAAGATACAAAATTATGGAAACTTAAACTTAGTCTTAGCATAAATGTTGACCTAACCTAATCTCTATGCCAACCTTAAGAAACATTGGCTGTATACATTCGGATAGCCTACATTTTTGTGGTGCTTTTCTTTTATCTTATTTGTATTTGTTTTATAGCCTACCTCACTACACCAAAGCAAATTCATTGTATGTGGGGAAAGAAAGCTATTTAACAATAATGTAAACCTGTTTGTGATTCTGATTCCACATCACTCCAATGAGGGTGCTGATAATTCATCATCATCCTCAAGATCCATACCCTCAGTGCTCTCCCCCCTGTGGGGTGATATTGAGTGCAGAGGATGAGCTAGAACCTGCTGCAGGACATGACTTAAATGAATAGGCAGCTGAAGTGCCAAAGAGCCACAGCACCTTATCTGGCAGTTTGTGGTCATAGCATGCATCTCCAGCCAGCCTCAAACCATATCGAGTATATAGAATAGAGCTGAGGGTCTGAAGGGACATACGATTCCTGAGTTTCTTTTTAATAACACCTATTTGACTGAACAGACTCTCTACCTCACTCATTTGAGTGTGGGAGAGAGACAACAGAAACTGCAGCAGAACAGCAGTCTCAATATGGGTTTATGCCTGCTGAATACCTATGTTTCTGCACCTCAGCCCAGAATGCCATGATGTTTGTTGTTTCCTCTCATTTCTGAAGGTGAATATGCCTCCACTGATTAATAGTTTTGTCAATTGTGGCTGGGCAATATCCTAGAAGTCTTGTGAGTTTTGTCATGTTTGCCAGGCTCTTGTTGTGCTTTGTTGTCCACATTGAACAAAGACATGTGCTGCATTATCTCCACATTATCTGGAAGCCTTGCTTTCAGTTCATTTGCTAAGGAGATGGTGTAGCTCACACATCTCCTTTGCACACAATCCTCCTCGAGAGAGAGGTTCAGCTGTACTGCCTTGGACTAATATGTGTAGCCAAGGTATGGCTTGGGAGAGATTTGTCCGTCTATTAGCTCTTTGAGCATATCCATTTTTGCCTCATCCCACTGATCCAGGATTCTGGACACGGCAGGCTCTATAGAAAGCCAACGTGTGGCACAGACCTTAGTTATCATCAAAGGCTTCTCCCCGCAGTTTATTGTATCATAGACAACCTTGTATGCCTCTCTGCGCTTTGGTGAAATAGAGAACCAATTATGGGTTTCTCTAACAAGGAATTGCACACTACATGGAAGTGTGATTTTGGAGGCAGAGCTTACAGCTAATTGTAGTGAGTGAGATACATTATCTGTGCCAATGTCAAGCAGGTTCTCCCTCTTGAGGCAACACTTCCCAAGAAAAGCTAGAACTGCTCTGGATATTGATCTGGCATCCCCTCCCTCCAGATCAACAAGGCCTAGGTAAGTGGCCACCACATTTCCCTTGTCCTCACTAAAATATTGAACCATGATCCCAAGGTACTTTGAGACCCTTACATCAATGCTTTTGTCAAGAAGAAGGCTGTATTGGCTGTCAACAATATCAGCCACCAGTCTTTTAAGAAAATATGGGGCCAACACACCATTGATCATTTCAGTACACTCGGTACGGTACGTCAGAAAATGTTTGGCTCCACTGGAATCAGGAAAAGCAGCCTTACATGCCTGACAGTTGTGGTCACATGAGAGAATGGAACAATGCTCTGCAATAGTCATTGCCATTGTAGCCTCTGCCTGTTTCTAATAGTAAGTTTTTTAGAAAATGGCAATGTAGATTGCTTTGCTTGGACATTTCAGTGTGCTTCTGAGTTGACACATGCTTCTTAATGTCAGACAACTTGGCACAGAAGTCATCTTTAAGGTTCAAGACATTAAAACAAATGCTTCTTCATATTAGAAGGGCAAGTGGGTATTGCGAATTCACCCAGCAAAGTCAATCGATTCACCCAATGCCATGTCAGAATCAGACTGATCTAAAATATTTTCATTTCACCTGCTTGGCAGGTCCATGTTGAGAGTTCAGCAGCTTTCACTGTCCCTCAACAACAACAACAACAACAACAGTTAATAACAGTAGAAATATGAGGTAAAACCGAGAGTAAACAGTGTTACGTTCCAGAACGTATTTTGTGTTGAAATATGTTGGGTGCGTAAATGTTTGTCTGTCTCTCTGTTCTGCTCCTGTAAGATGAGTAGTGGCACCTGTTCCAAATCAACTTGATTGACTCCTGATTGGCACCTGTGGCTGTGTGCTTTGAATAAAAGCTCTCCAGTTTAGTGTTACGGGAGAGCCATTGCACAACAATCTCTCTTTTGCAGAGTCCCTTTCTCTTCTCCCAGATGCTCGTTGTTTTGTTCTTTGTATTATATGCTGTGTAAGGTATTGTACTGTGGTATAAATGGCTTGTAAAAGAGCAGTGTTAACCTGAGAGCAGGTGGACATTTGCTGTTACTCCTGAGTGCAGGGCTGGTTGAGAAATCTTGTTTCAATCTTTTGTGTTATTTTTAGGAAGCTGTAGGGAGTTGGGTGCCAATTATTTTTGCATATCTTTTTCTCCTGTTTATTATTTAGAGAGGGAGTTGGGATCAGAATTGTCTTTTATTTGCATCTTTGTTTTGTATATAGATTAGTTAGTCGAACTAACACCGGTAGACTTTTTTTGTTTGTTATTTTGGCGTTGCCCCCTCCTGAGGTTAATTTATTGCTTCTGTGTGAAATATTCCTAAGTTTCAGTTTTCAAAGTAAATCTTTGATTCAAATAACTTGTTCTATGCTACTGGGACAGGAAAACAGGGGCTCAGCAACATTAGCAGATAAACTTTAAAAATATTATATTTAATTTTTCATTTTAAACTGTTCCTCCTCTACCCTAGAGAGGGGAGTTTGTAACAACAGTTTTGAAGAAGGTAGTGTATTAATTACACCAAAACAGTGAGCACGATATTAATTATGCAGTTATGTAAACTGTAATTCCCTTTTTTCTATAGGGGATATTTCTGTATTGAAAAGTCAAATTTATGGACCATTTTCAGTGTGACAATCATTTACTGGCGACATCTGCTGGTCATTTACAATTTCTGCAGTGACTAGATTGATTTTATATTTTGCATTGCGATAGGCAAGAGCGCCACAATGTGGTTGTAAGATGCTATTAACGCATGAAAATGGCATATCCTATCCTTTCAAGAAATTGCTTCAATGGTCCTTTAAAATAGTTAAATAATAAATAATAGTTATGGGCGTGTTATTACAATTATTAGGCTATTATTAATGTGCGCTATTTTTGAGTAGCCTAGTTGCTACATGCCGAGACAAAGCGCTTTTACCATTGGAGACTAGAACATAACGGTCAACTTGATTGTTACGACCATAGACCATAGTATTTATTATGTCTATGGTTACGACAGTAAGTCGCCGTTTGCTGATATCATAGAAATTAATAGGGAGAGCCGTAACCCGACTCCTACCTATCGCAAAGTTGTCCGCGTCTTCTCTTATAAAACAGCAATTTTATTGTCGTAAACTCCACACGTAGCTCATAGTGTTGTTTTGCGTAAAACATTTTGAAGATTAGCGGACAGGCGATCAATTCATTACGAGAAGAGCTGTTCCCTCACAAAAGTAGTTTATTCAGCACACACACACACACACACACACCTCTGTTTAAAATGTAAACTAGTGTCATAGCGGAACATTACGACACCGGAACCATTACTAATAATGCAAAGGTGCAGGGACATATTTACTGATGGGCCGAGCTCAGCGCTTCCGGATCACTGTTAACAGTCATCAACAATATCAGGTGCAACAAGTTTGTTTTTTCTATCATACAACACAGTTTTAGATGTCTCAGTGTGTTTTGAGAAGACTTGTCACTGGTGTTTTAAACGTGAACAGATCTGTGAATTCCCAGCCGCTCTTCCGTGACGGTGTTATGGATCAACTGGGGATGTGCACGTGAACATGTTTACGTGCCTTTTCAGCTGATGCGTTTAATGTTAATTGCTAATGACCAAGGAAAATATGTTTTGCACATTATAAAAAAAATGTTGGTATCATTATTAAACCGATCTATGTTCTAATGAATTTGACAGTTTTAAGAGCGATTTTAACGGTTGCCCATGATAATGTGGGACATTGAATGGGAACTGGCGATTACATTTGTCAGAGCAGTAATTCGCATGTTGAATTATTTTATTTGCAACACTAAAGAATCATGCTGATGTGTGTCAATAATATACTTTCAATTGCTTTTATATCTTTACAATGAATAATGGCTTGATGAACTAATAGTTTTGATTAAATTTCTCCGACTATAAAATATAACAAAGTGAAAGAATATTTATAGATTGGACATCTGTTTACTGGCAGTAAACATAGTGACACGGGTTCAAATCCCTATCAATCAGGACAAATTTGAAGCTTTGCTGCTGATTGTTATGTATTTTAAACAGGTCTATTGATTAATTTCTTTTTGTAAATCACATAGACACAATTTATTATATTGTTTTAAGTAAATTGCAACATTCTAACAGACATTAATTACAGTATAATCTGTTAAATTACTGAGAAGAAGAAAAAAAAACATGAACTACATTTTCTAATGTTAACAGGCTTTTTAAATCATCAAACAATTTTAAGATTTAAGATCTTAACTAACAAAATCATTGTCAACTTTCTCATGACTTTTCAGATTAACATTTATTCCTACTCATTGGTCAATTTGGCCTTTGTACTTGCTCTCCACCAAAAATATTGCACTGTTCTGAAAGATCATCTTTTGGCAGTGTCATGGGTAGTAGGGCTGCACGATTTGGACAAAAAGTCATATTGCGATTATTTTGAAAAATATGCGATTATGATGGTAAAGTTTTCCACATTCTCAACTGCAAAAAGGCTGCTGGGGTTTTCACACTTGAACCCTCTTAAAAAGAACCAAACAGACCTTTTTTTTTCAGTTTAACCACAAACAATAAATATATAAACAGTGAAACAAAGTCTTCTTCATATCCAAATGTTACCATCCACCTTGTACCAGGTTTTTGTCCATTTTGTGACAGGGTCTCAGCCCACTATTCATCATCATTAGTTTTTGAAACACAGTCAACTTGAATATTAGGGATGCTCCAATCAGGATTTTATCATCCGATACTGATCTCCAATTTTCATCTCATCAATCGATGCCGATCATTTAACTTTTATCAGCAGCTCTGTCAAAACTGGTTATATGTAAGCGTTCTGCTCAATGTCACTGTTAACTACATTTCCCTGTTGATAAAACCATAGTTGGTGCCTAGTTTTTGCTGTCAAAAATAATGTTGGTTGATTGAATAATTCAGTATATACAAAATATAAATTTTACTCTTTATTCTAGGCCTTAAAAACTAGTAGGCTATACAAATGATTATTTACTGTATATAAGATACTCCTAAAGAATGAGGCTTAATGTCAAACTGAAGTTGAACTGATAACCCATTGGTGTAATTACATTTAAAGTTAAAATTTTGGTCTAATTTGTCACCATTTCATTTAATTGTTTTTATTATATTAAATTTAGCAGTGCATTATATTATAGTAACTAAATATTTGATATATATTTATTATATGTATGTTCCTCTTCATTTTGTTGGATGTTGGTAATATTAGTTCCGCTTTCACTTGTTTCCGCGGGGAGTGTAATAAGTGCGACACGCTCTCTCGTATGACGGGAGACTTCGAAGAGAAGTTTCTGGACTCTACAGGTGTTACTGTTAATACTGTTCGCTCAGCAATCATTTAATAAAGATGTTTGAATTATACCCCATCATTTATTCTGCGTTATTATGATACCTGTACCTTGCGGACACTGAAATGCATACCGCAGATAATAAAAAACGCTTCACGCAGGACGCGCCGGTTTAGTGTAAATAAAGCGTTTAACGCACATAAGCAAACGGAACCGAATGCAGAGCACTTCTGTTACTTTAAGCATGAGAGGGAGTTGTGGAGCACAGAACCGCTCTGAAAACACTGTAAAAATGCGCTAACTTAATATAGACTTGACAGAGCAGCGCAAATAAATTTTGAAGGGAGCAGACTATTTAATTAAAATCACAGCCCTTTGTAATTTAATAATCGCACAAGGTCATATCGCGTTTTCGATTTTATTTCGATTAATTGTGCTGCCCTAGTCATGGGTAGTCAAACATACAACACTATCATGCACAGAATCTTTGAAAAGTATTATTATAACAATTTAAATAATGCAGGTACTCAAAGGGAGTTGAAACGAGGAACGTATCGTATGCACGGTTAGCAAACACACTACCCCTAGACCAACAGACCTTCTCTGTGAAAAGAAAAATAAAATATAAATAAAAGTAATTTAAGAGTATAGGCCTGTTGTTGACATATAAACCTATGACGCTTTAGCAATGTTACTCTGTGAAACCATGTTAAAATCACTCATAACAATCGGGTTAATGATACCAAAACATTTTGATGTGTAAAATCCATTGAACAAATCTAATGAAAAAGCAAGTAAAATTATTAATGCGCACATCCCCAGTTAACATGATCCCCAGTTGAACCATAACACAAGAAGCTCTGTTAAGAATAAACAGGAGCTTGACTTATGGATTAATGGGTAGTCAAGCGTTTGATGTCTCTGTTGCCACTTGAGATATTTAGCATGCTGATGTTATGTACTTAGAGTTGGTACACAGACAGACAGATCGGTCATAATTGGCAATTCATATTATGTGCACATAAAATTTTCTCCGCATATTTATACACATATTACTTTTATCTAATATTTTCTTCCTCTGGAGCTTGCTGAAACATTTAATTGCCAGTAATTAATGCTGCATGCTATATTGTTTTGCATTTGATAAATAAACTTTTGACTTTGTAAGCTGTGTCCAAAACATGGTGAGCTGCCTGACTAGATAGCACATACATGTGTTTTCAAGTGTAGTGTTCAGTTTAACATAATTTATATTTATACTAATACATATATGACTGTGATGTATTCCAGGTACGACGAAAAGGGCAATGAACTAAAACGAAGAGCTTGGAGTTGTGTATCCCATTTTTGATGGTATCCGTAGCATGATTCGACAAGCTGCGCAATGACCCAGAACACCAAGGCATCTGAAAAACCAATTGAATCCTGAAGTGATTTCATAAACCAAGTTCATCACCATTGGTTTTCTGCTGCAATGTTTTTCTCCCTGTCTACAGTGACTGTTCTTATTCCACTGATATCATTGTCAGGACTTTTTTACTCCGCAAGCATGGATGAAAATTTCCCACAAGGCTGCACAAGTACAAACAGTATATGTTTTTACAGTCTGCTGTTGCCAGTAACTATTCCTGTGTATGTTTTCTTTCACTTGTGGAAGTGGATGGGAATCAAGCTGTTTAGACACAATTAAATTATGGTTTTAAATAGTAGATACTTCTTATAACATAGACTAGTTTTAATTTGTCATCTGTTTTTTGTGAACAATTCTTGTTAACAAAGTACACATTTTTGTGTTTATGCTTATACACTGTAAAAGTGTCATTTCGAAGTTGAACTCTTATAGTGAAACTATGTGAACAATGTAAAATACAGATATATTAAACCACCTGCAAAAAAACAATGCTTTGCGTCTTTGTCCTAAATGTGCATAAAACTCAACCAATTGTGTTACATCAAGAAACTAATTGTGGACTACATAAATCTGTAACCTTTTAGCTTTACAAATTTGGTCCAAACACATTTAATATAGAAGTAGCGACAATTGCTCTTACTTCTTTATTTTTGTCTCAGCCTTTTCTTTGAGCTTCATCAGGGGACATATAGGCTTCGGTGAGTCATCACCCTTGACCTTAAAAAAGAAGGACTCGTTCAGGCGAGTCTGAATGACCTTCAGCTGGGACAAGTCACCTTTGGCCTTAGACACCATCATCACTTGATGTGTCTGATATCTTCAGCTTAGGCAGATTCACATAATCTTCAGTAGGGTACTTGGCTGAGACGATTGAGCTTGGTGTTTGTCTTCCTCGGTTGGGCATGCTCAGGTCCACTGGTTCCTCTGTGAACATGGATGTGTTCTGCTTCTGCTGAAATCTGAGAGAATTGGAGAGCTCTGGGAAGGTAAAACAGTTTTCAGTTTGAGTAGCTGCCTCAGTTGTCAACCTACACGAACGGTTCGCTTGCTCAGTTACAGTTCTGGTTTCATTTCTGCTTGCACTGCTGGAGGATTCTGAATATGGATCCAAGAATGATTTCTGTGTGATAAACAGATCTTGGCTGCTAATTTCTTCAGCTTGGGATTTCGAGATGCTATCCACTACAAGCTGTTTGCCATTGCTCATGTTTCCAGAGCAAACAGGTTGTCTTGTGACGGATATAGCAGAACTAACCAATTGTTCGATGGCAAAGTCTTCATCCTTTGCCTTTGTAGTTTGGCTCTGCTCAGGTGGCAAGTTAAAGATGATGCTCTTTTTACTTCTGTCCTTGACCATCTCTTTCACACTTCTATGACGCACACACTCAGTTGAACGTATTAACTCCTGATCAGAGGATATATTGGAGACAGATTCCATATCCTCGGTGTGAGGTTGTTTGAGCTGTTTTTTGGATTTCGATTTACTAACTTGCTGGACATCATCTAACAACTTGTTTTTCTTCTTTTTCTTTTTCTTACTCTGGTGCATTTGTGTGAAGATAGCAGTCTCACTGCAGCCATCATGCAACAAGAAGTCAGGCTTGCACTTAGTTTTACTCCTGTCCTTTTTTTTCCTTTTTCTTTTTTTTGGATTTCTTTGCTGGAAATGGAGCCATTTCTCCTATAAAAAAATGAGTCCTATCACCAAAAACAACAAGGTACAATCCATATGTTGATAGTTCATACAAAAATGAAAAGGTCTATGACCTTTTTTTGTCTGCTGAACACGAAGAATATCTCAGCTCTGTAGGTCCATACAATGCAAGTGAATTGTGACCAGACCTTTGAAGCTCCAAAAGTCACAAAAAAAGGCAGCATATAGTAGTCCATAAGTCTCCAGTGGTTTAAGCCATGTCTTCTGAATTGATACAAATATGGGTGAGAAACAGATCAATATTTAAGTCCTTTTTTTTTAATACTGTAAATCTCTACTTTCACAATCTTTCACATTGTGAAAGTGAAAGGAGATTTATAGTAAAAAAAAGATATATATATATATATATATATATATATATATATATATATATATATATATATATATATATATATATAAATTATAATTATCTTCTTCTCACCCACACTTCGCATATCTCATCAGATGACATGGATTAAACCACTGGAGTCTTATTGATTACTTTTATGTGGCCTTTATGTGATTTTATGTGAATCTAAATATCTTTGTGTTCTGCTAAAGAAAGAAAGTCATTCACATCTGGGATGGTAAGGGTGAGTAATTGATGAGCGAATTGAAATTTTTTTTGTGTGAACTATTCCTATAAATGCTGTATTTTGCCTATAAGGGTCAAGGCATAGTGAGAATGTTAGTTTATACTCATTAATGAGTTTAAGTACTTGTTTCCCATTAATGTGTCCTTCAAAGTTTCCTATTTGACAATGGTTTCTGCCAGTAACACCTGCTGATTTGATACAAACTGTATAACATTCTCTAAACTCAGATTTATGAATTAATTATTTGAGTATACAGTGCAAAGGTAGCACAAATGCTGCATTTTATGCATAATATATATATATATATATATATATATATATATATATATATACACACACACACACACACACACACACAGTATATACACACCCGAAAAAGGTGCATCTACAGTAAACAGAAAGCATTTACTCTGAAATTGCAAAAGCTGACAATATTACGAATTCATATTCTAAATATGAAATTATTAATATAGCAATGAAATTATGAATACAAATTCGTATTAATGGCAACAACAACATTAGTATTAGGCTCCATTGATGCAATATTACATTCACACAGAACCTTTCACGTAATTTGGAACTAGCACATAGACGTCTCAGAGCAGCTTTAATTCGACTGTGTTCCAAAACATTTATGACTTAAATCTTACCAGAGAGGCTTCTGTGATTGTAGGTTGCCTTTGTCAGACAGATAGACCTAGAGGGAACAATAGTCCAGTTATGATAGGAAAGTAGACCAAAACATCCAGATTTTATCTTTACATGTGTAATACGAGAAATATTCCGGCAAAGCTTGTCAAATTTGTCACGTCGTTCTGAGCGACATTTGTTACAAATGTATCAACTTGTCCTCTGTACGGAAATGACTAAATACGTGCTATTTTCTGTTAAGTTTAGATATTTCATGTATTAAAGTGTTCTGATCCTATGCAAACAGGGAAACAGTGTGATTTACATGCCCGCTACATCAATAACTAAACACAGTCTGATATTTTTCCGGCAATTGTACTTGCGTTAAGTGCACCTTTGCGCATGCGCCGTAAGTACCGGAGTTTACGGAATAACACGCGAAACGTTTTTTTAACCGCATGTATTCAGAATGTCAAAACCCAAATATGGCAAGTGCTGAACATATTGTATTGTGACGCGCCATCCACGAGAGCACTGCTAACACGGTTCCCTTACGATTCAGTCCACTTGACGTTGCATATTAACTCGTATGGGTAGGGCCTACTACCTTCATACACAACCTATTTGAATCCTCTCTACAATAAGGCCAATATTCTAATAATGGCTATGGTGTTTGAGCCCCGCCTGTTTAGGGGCGAAGCTGACTCCTATAAAAACATGTGCACAGTCACCATTTCCTCAGAATTTCTTCCTTTAAGAGAGATCATCTCTTGTCTCAAAGCCCTCTCTACCCTTTGCCATCGATACACATGAGTCAGTGGACAGAATCTTCACAGCAGCAAGAAGATGGACCTCAGCATCCTGATTCTCTGCAGCACGTTGGCAGGTGTAGAGTATCCTTTTAAAAAGCAATTGTATTTGTGTGATTTAAATATAAATTATATATATATATATATATATATATATATATATATATATCTAAAAGAGTCACTTACATGTTCGCGTCTTTTTCAAGATGTCATTCCATAAGTGTTCCTTGTGCGAGAGACACATCCCGCCATCAGACAAGCATGAGAGCAGCGTTTTCTGTCTGGGCGCACCCACGCAGAGTCAGCACTTATAGAGACAGAGTCTCAAGTCGCTTTGATCACAAATCGTCCTCGTTCAGAGGAATGTTTCAGGCTCCCACCCGCCTCTTCTGTGATACCCGAGGGTTCACACGAGGAGGCACGGCGGGGCCGCGAGGTCGAGCAGGATGAATTTGAGGTGGATTTTGTCCTGGCACACGCCCCACGAGCCCCTCAATCACCACAAAGCGCATGTTTCCCAGTATGCTATGTGCGATACGAGCTCCGGCCCTCTGAAGGAGTGTGCGTTTGGCAGATCTGACGCTGGGGATAATAATGACAATGTCATTATGTCTCTCACTGCATCAGCTGATCAGATGATGCTGCCGCCCCTCCCTCCAACGAGGGCGAGGAACGTGCAAGCACTACTGACAGGGGGATGCTCCACGTCCTTACAAGGGCGGTCGAAGAGCTTCACCCTGACTGGTCTCCCGCAGAGGAACCTGAACAGTGTCGCCTCAATGAATGGTTCCAGCAGTCTGGATGCTGACAAACGGCAACATCCTGCACAATTCTTCCCCGAAATTCATAATAAACTATCCAAGTCCTGGCGTGTGATCTTCTATGCCACGCTCACGCAGTGACACCATCCTCTTTAATGTGGATCATGGGAAAGAAAACGGTTATGCCCAATTACCCCCTGTGGAGGAGGCGGTAGCGACACACCTCTGCCCAGTGCGTAACATGTACATCCTTCCAAACCGTGTCGACAAACGTCCTTACTGATGGGAAAAGCTTACTCAGCAGCAGAACAAGCTGGATCAGCACTCCACACAATGGCGATGCTCTGATAAGGAAAAAGCCACTCTTTTGAATGCTCCAGTGTCTCCAGCCGGCCTTTTTGGCAGCCCTGTGAATAAGTTTGCTGACCGTTACATCGCAATTCAGCAGCAGTCACAGGCCATGAGACACTTTATGCCCAAATGGAGTATATCACAGCCGGTTCACCCTCGTTCTGTTTTGTGCCAGCGTCTGACTAAAAGCCTCATACCTGCTGCCTCACAGGCACCTGTGTATCAGCATGCACAGCAAAAGCATCCTGACGGGAACAACCCTTTGAAGCGGAAAGCAGAGCCCGTGATTCCCTCCGGGTTTGCTTCAGAAAAGGCTCGACTGGAGACACAAAACACTGTTCTCCATCTCCCCACTATTGTTTGTCAGCAAAGGAATATTGTTGTTCACAATATTGTTCAAAATGGTGTTTCTGTGTCTTGTACTCAAATAAATGCAATAAAGACAGTGTCCCCTCTGGTACTCGAAGTCCCAAGTTGTTAGGCAGAAAGTGGTGACCACGGATGCTTCCAACACAGCTTGGGGGGTGCTGTACGATGGACACCCAACTTTTGGCACCTGGACAGGTGCGAGGAAGGCGTGGCACATCAACCGCTTAGAGCTATCGGCTGTAATTCTAGCCTTAAAGGCTTTCAGTCAGAAATAGTGAGCTGTTATGTCCTCGTTTGCTCAGTCAACATGACAGTTGTGGGATATATAAACAGAGAATGTGGAATTCATTCACCACCACTGTCTAGAATGATGCGTTGCCTCCTCCTATGGAGCGAGCATCATCTCTCCCTGAGAGTGACATATGTCCCAGGCCGCCTGAATTACGGCGTGGGCCTACTGTCACGCTAAGGGGTGATACCGGGTGAATGGAGACTTCATCCTCAAACTCTACTGAGGATTTGGGACATACTCGGCAAAGCAGAAATCGGTCTATTTGCTTCAGTGGAGAATGCCCACTGGGAAGGGACATAATGGCACACAAATGGACGGCGAAATGCAAATATGCATTTCGACCGGTATGCCTGATCCACTCTGTCATATGCTAAGTCAGAGAGGACAAAGAAACGGTTCTATTAGTTGCACCGAAATGGCCCAACCAGCCATGGTTTCCGGAAATGATGGAGATGCTGTACAGCTCACCATGGGAAATACCACTGAGGAGGGATCTCCTCTCTCAGGCATAAGGCACAATCTGTCACCCCCAGCCCCAGCTGTGGAACCTGCATGTGTGGCCCCTGAACGGAGCGCACTACACGCACCAGAACTGTTGCGTTCAGTCATGAACACCATTTTACAAGCCAGAGCACCGGCCACAAGATGCCTCTACGCACTAAAATGGAAAGTGTTTACTGATTGGTGTCTCTCACACAGCAAAGACCCAGTAAACTGCCCCATACATGAAATTCTAATATTTCTTCAAGAGCGATTAGATGCAGGACTCACCCCGTCAACACTCAAAGTGTATGTGGCAACTATATCTGCATATCACACACATAAAACCGGCACCTCTATAGGCAAGCATGATTTAATCATAAAGTTCCTTAAATGAGCAAGATGATTAAACCCACCTCGGCCGGCTACAGTCCCGACTTGGGACTTAACTTTAGTCCTAAAAGCTCTTGCGGGTCCCCCCTTCGAGCCTTTGGACTGTGTTGATTTGCACATGCTCTCCATTAAGACTGCACTACTGCTGGCCCTGGCCTCAGTAAATCGGGTAGGTTGCATGCATTATCAGTCACAATTCATGTTGAGTTTGGCCCCAGTCTTTCAAGAGCCACTGTCAAACCCAGGAAAGTCTATGTACCAAAGGTCCTGACCACACCCTTCAAAGTGCAGGTGGTTCACCTTCAGACCTTCTTTCCTCCTCCATCTAATTCAGATGAGGAACAATCATTGCACATGTTATGCCCTGTGGGGCGCTACACGCATACATTGAGTGTACCTGCCAGTTCATACTGTCTGATCAGCTCTTCATATGCTATGGAGGACACAAAAAAGGAATGTCCTTCTCCATGCATAGACTTCTCACTGGATTGTCGATGCAATTACACTGTCTTATGAGTCGCAGGGCCAGACTTGCCCAATTGGTGTTAAAGCACACTCAACTAGAGGTGTGTCCTTACAAGACATATGTTTTGCAGGAGGATGGTCCTCACAAAACACATTCCCAAGGTTTTACAACCTAGACGTAATGTCTCTTTTTTCACGTCCTCTCCATTTAGAGCACTTGCTATTCATTGGTCATATATATATATATATATATATATATATATATATATGTGTGTGTGTGTGTGTGTGTGTGTGTATGTACTTATGCCCTTCCCTTTAAGTTCAGGCTCCCCATCATTTACGCAACCGCCTGCATATATATGTATAAGTAATATATAAATAATTTGACTCTCTTGTTTCCCTTTCATCCTGTATTTACATATAATTTATTCTGTACTGTCCTACAGTTTGTGTACATTACATATTTACACAGTACATTGTTGTTGGTATAATACTTAAGTCACACATTGGACATTATTCTTGTATTTATTCCATACATGTAACACGTTTCAGCTGTACCTACTACATTAATATCCTCTTGGCCAGTCATGTGGAAATAAAGATTCCATTCTATTATATTATCTTCTATTCTATACATGTACTGGTCGTTGAAGCATATGTTGTGCCCCTGAAGGTGATAAGAAGACTATACGTTAATGATACTTAAAATACCAAGAAACTCATATGAGTTTTAATATTCAGTTACACACATCATATTGCAAATCTAAGCATTTAGACATACCTCAGAGAGGTGACAGAAATGTACATTTTGTTAAAGAGTTAGTTCACCCAAAAAATGTAATTCTCTAATCATTTACTCACCTTACTGACATCCTAGATGTGTATGACTTACTTTCTTCTGCAGAACACAAACAAAGATTTTTAGAAGAATATCTCAGCTCTGTAGGTCCCTTTTTACCATAAATTCTCCTCTGTGCCTAGTAGGTGGCGATATGCACAATATATTCTTTTTTGGAGCTTTAAAGTTCTTGCCACCATTCACTTGCATTGTATTGACCTACAGAGCTGATACATTCTTCTAAAAATCTTTGTTTGTGTTCAGCAGAAGGAAAAAAGGAATGGCACATTTGGGATGGCATGAGGGTGATTAAATAATGAGAGGATTTCAGTTTTGGGTTGAACTAGCCTTTAAGGGGCAATAATTGCCAGTGGAGTTGATTTCCAAGGCCTTTTTTTTTCCCGAACATACTATATATCTACAAATGTTTTCCATTAAAAACACTTATTATTGGTTATGCATTCAACAACACTCACATCTGAGACTAAAGAATAAAGATATAAGACCGCTACGGGTCACTATGTTGTCTGGCATCCATAACTAAACACAGGTAGGCCAAGAAAAGAATAGTGTGAAATATAGCAAAGGTTTGCTAACAGATAAAAACAGAGGAATTTACTACAGGGACATTTTCGTCCCCACATTCTAGGGCACTTTAGTTATTTTAACTAATCTATTGTTGAACGCTGATGATTTAACATCCTTTTTTTATGCTATTCTATCATATGTAATGTTGTATGTTATGAATGTAAGTCACCTCATGTAATAAACATTTGACTACTCCATAAACCTTGAGGCAAACCACAAATATCGACTCTGTGCTACTTAATATAGATTCAATACACTCTGTCACTATATACAGTAGATAAAGACCTGCATTTCTTTAACACCTGTGACATGATTGCATTGGGTGGCCTTATATCAAGCGGGTTTGAAATTTGTGATAAGGTCTGAGATTAGTCGAGGAGTGTCACAGGAGTGAGCACCATTGGTTGTGAGATCTGGGCTTCTCATTGCAGACCAGTTGCTGACTCAAAACATCAAAGGAGTTGAGCTTGAGTCATGTAGTGTGTGCTAAAGGTGACTTGATCTTTCTCATTTCTCCTGAATAATCATGTGTAGTTGTAACACATTCTGCTGATGCATGACATTGCTTACATTGATAAAGCATGAGGTAATGAGATCTACAATTTTGGGGGTTGAAGTTCTCCCCTCCCGCCCACAAAAGGTCTAAATACTGCTTAGGATTGTTAAGATTGTGTTTGGGATGCTATGCAGGGGTCAAAGGTCTATTTGTTTGGTGGGTGTCATCGAAACAGGCCATGCCCACTTCAGTCCATTTCAGTACCACAAGAGACCATGATGGGGTCAACCATCTGAAATACGCGGGCCTTGTCAGCCATAAATCTTGTGAATCTGGTATGTAAACAACTTTAATTGCGTGCCACCTGTGAAGTTTGTTTTACAGAATGCCAGTAAATGAAACTGTATGCTCATCAACAGGTGCAATGCACAAGATCATTCTACGCCAAGAGACATCTAAGCAGTATTGGATACAGCTTATGTATTCAGTTACGTAGCTGGTTATTCCATTAAAACTCAGATATTGGGTGACGATCTATCTTGTCTACGATAATTTACACACTGATAGGTTGCTTATTCCCTCATATGTCATCAGACTGCCTGC
Organism: Moxostoma hubbsi; assembly: GCA_032164185.1. NCBI lineage: Eukaryota > Metazoa > Chordata > Actinopteri > Cypriniformes > Catostomidae > Moxostoma > Moxostoma hubbsi. The sequence continues at coordinate 16,132,653 of JAVLUX010000049.1, read as the reverse complement.
TCCCTGTCGTCATACCCCCTTTTCTCTCTTGTCAGAAGTACAAGACATGCTCACAGCTTCGAGAGAAACCCTAACCACACTGCAAGGGAAGATCTTATGGGTGAGACCTGTTTAGGTACTCAAACACACTCTCTGTGTCATGACATGGGCCATTCCTAGTCTACATTTAGAAATCTTCGCTCATAGTTACCTAATCTGTCATCAAGTGCCCATAAAATTAGGACAGTGTCCACCACCTCCCCGGGTGCCCCTTTGGACACCTGTGACTGCTGGAGCAGGTTCTTTGGCTCACCAACTGATGGAGAAAACATGTAACACATGCTATGAGTTACAATCTCTACAGTTCTGCAATATTCGTGAGGAAATTTGGAAAGCCTTTTTTTAAATGCACACAATAATTCTTATTTCAGAGATGGATGGTGTTATGATATACATTGTGTGTGTGTGTGTGTTATTGTAAATATTATTTTTAGATATATATATATATATATCATAGCTTTGTTTTTCTCAATTGAGTTCATTTTTGTTAAATAGTTAATTGAAAAATCTTAACTTAATTGGGAAACATGTAGATTATGAGATACATTTTTAAAGGCAGCCTAAGAGCCACAAACACTGATACAGTATCTTTCATAATTTTAAGACGTAAACAGCATTGAGCTCTAAAGCTAGGCTAATAGTCTAATGATGCGCGCTAATAAAAGGGTTGGTACAGAAGTGGTCTTCTTAAACACTAAAACAGTTTCCTTTTGTATTTAATGTTTTTAAATAACTTTGGAGTATAGGTGTGTATTTGCTTGTGTAATTATTAGTGGAGGATATTAAGGAAATTAACCGTGCTCATTTACGGTTCAGAAGTTCAAATTCAGGGGTGTCACGTCACGCGCATGCTTCATCAAGGGAAGGGAGTGACATCATCACCAATAATGAAGGCGGCTCATCAATGGGCAGAGAGCTATAAAAGGAACCCAGAGTGACCAGCTCTAATGTGATCTGATGCACCAAACCTGGCAATACTCTACCCGTTATTTAATACCAGTTGTGGTGAGTGGCCTACTATTTCATCTATTTCAATATATTATAATATGATTTTGCGAAATATTATTAGAATTGTGAAATCATCACGTTACATGATAATTGAGTAATATACATTTCTGTTTAATTCACAGGTTCAAAAATGGTGTCCTTCACTCTGAGAACAACTGTATTTTTCTTCATCTGTATATTATTATATTCAACAAATGCAGAGAGCAAGCCATTGAGGTAAGTATTTAATTTCTACATTTGTAAATATGTTTGATATTTTTTACATTTATGCAATTATATATATTTATTATTGTTATGTCATTTAAAATTTCATTTAATTTCACATTTCATTATGATAAAAAAGAAAAAGGGCAATCAATGAAGTACAACTAATGCACAATCTTGGGGTGCACAAACACATGGAACTGAGGCAAGACTGGCTTCAAATGCAACTGCGGAACATTCACACAGCCTCAATCAAGAACGATCCAGAGAGAACAAGACTCCTTCCGAAGATTATTCCCAACCTGAAAGACCTAAATCCAAGGGAAACTGAAGATAGCATTACGAATCTGGAAAAACTCATGATGAACTCTCAATGAAAACAGAATTTTATGTAATGTGGTACTCATACAACATTTATATTTATTATTCTATTAATTATGTTTATTTTTTATACAGTGTTTATAATTTATTTATATTTTTACCTACAGTATTTTGTTCATATTTTAGCGGCTTAGCCGTATAACTTTAAAGCTCAAAGCTCTTATTTAAGGTATTAATGAGTTCTTTGATCATAAGGCATATTAGCTGAACCCAGAAGAACCAAATGCAAATGAATAGGACCAAAATATTTCTTACAGAAAAATAGACAAATGCTTTTTCTTCCCCAAGATGTATTCTTGTTATGGCGACAGTTTAAATTAAACAATACAAACTTTTTTTTTTCACTGTCTGGATGTTTTATGTGTTAATAGTCTGTCGTCAAAATTATAAAAAAAATGTATGTTTTCAAAAGCAATGTCTAGATAAATGTTATCATAATCTGTCTTCTTAAGTAGCCTATTTCTTAAGAATTATCTCGGATTGCGCAATTAACCTTTACTAAGGCGGTAACATTTATTTTGCCTTGCTGTCATGTTATCTTAATTACTTTTTTTGTGGTTTTATTAACACTAACAAAAATAACAAACGTGACAAAGAATCTATAAAAGGGTTCCAGAAGTTAGTCATTTTAAAGCTAAGCCTATAAACTGTAAATATTATTTATGAAAGCCATAGATAACGCATAATTATTTGTAATTATTTTATGCGTTCTATTTTTGTTATATCGCGCCTTTTATGGAAGTAATATTACAATGATTCAAAAGCTGCGCGACTCAACCGTTGATTGGAGCGTGAGGTGGTTTCTATGGAGACATGCGCGTATTCTCGCGATATTCAGCTTAGTTATCTCACTCCTTGTTTAGCTATGTGCTTTGGCATATCTATCCAAGATGAATATCCTTTTGAGAGTGATGATGAGCAACAAGCTGAAGACGATTCGTGGAAGTAAATAACCTGCCAGATATTAACATTTGTCAGAGAGTCCACTTGTACACTTTGTGGCGACAATTCAGTGTTAACTAGAGACAGGTGAGAAATCGTCACTGTACCAAGCTAGCTGACAAGCTAACTGAATAGGTGCAGTAAACTATATACTTTGCCAGAAATTATTATTATTATTATTTAGACAAACTTTTTAATGAATGTAGCTCAACAAATAGTTAATGATATAGATGCTTGAGAATTGTGCTAATAATCGTTTCTTGTTTACGCGGACAAATAAATCAAGACGTGTCAAGAAATGTATCTACTACTGTTGTATTCGTGTAACAAATCTAATATTGTTCATCAGCTTACTTCTTTAAGCAGCATATGTTCGGTCTATGACAGTCAATTAAATAGGTTGATGACGTGAAATGAATTTTTGTCTAGATCTAATACATTATAAAAAAGTATACATAAAAATGCAATACACACACACAAAACAACAACTTAAATACACCTTCTATGAAGAACATGTTTAATATTTCTGATTTCAAAGTCATTTAGATATTTTGGGGGTTAAAGAAAAATGTCATGTGGTATAGCCGTCCAGGGACAGTAAAAAAAAATCGGGAAACTACTCATTAAAAGCTGAGATTCTTTAGAAAATAATAATAATAATAATAAAAAAAGAATGAGTAGTGCAGAATAATATTTTATTAATATTTCCTTAAAACATGTTTTTAAAACAACAACATAAAACTCTGAAACCATTCAATGCCTGTCATAATCAAATGATTCCGCCCGTGAAATCGAGTCGGCAGGAGTTGATTGTTATCGCGACGGATATGAAACGGTGAAAAGCACTATAAGACAATAACTTGACTTGCTTCACATAATTAATGTTTAATTTTTTTTTTTAAATCATATGTTAAGAAATGCTTTAGGATAGTTGTTTTTTTTTTAGCTAAATGTTCTGTATTAAAAACCTGCTCGGGAAACAATTATATGTCCATCATTGCCGATGTGCATATACGATTGAAATGTGTGTAAATATGTGAAATACTTTATAGTAGGTTCAGTAGGCTAATTCTATGGCACATACTGCCAAATTTTAGCTAATTGAAAAACAAACAACAAGAAATGTTTAATTTTACAATCTGTAGCTGTGGTAATATACTATTATGTGTAACATGATCTAAAGGTCATTAAATGTCATAGTTACAAAGTTACATTGACATACAGTTGAGGTCAGAAGTTTACATACACTTAGGTTGAAGTCATTAAAATGAAAACTGGCGAGTTGTATAGGACATCTACTTTGTGCATGACGCAAGTCATTTTTCCAACAATTGTTTTCAGACAGATTGTTTCACTTTTAATTTAGTATATCACAGTTCCAGTGGGTCAGACGTTTCCATACACTAAGTTAACTGTGCCTTTAAGCAGCTTGGAAAATTCCAGAAAATGATATCAAGCCTTTAGACAATTAGCTTCTGGTAGGAGGTGCACTGAATTGGAGGTGTACCTGTGGATGTATTTTATGGCCTACCTTCAAACTCGGTGCCTCTTTGCTTGACATCATGGGAAAATCTAAAGAAATCAGCCAAGAACTCAGGAAAAAAAATGGTGGAACTCCACAAGTCTGGTTCATCCTTGGGAGCAATTTCCAAACACCTGAAGGTACTCTTGGTATTCTTGACTAAAGAATATTAAAAATGCCATTAAATTTGTTTTAAATTTTTTTACCTTATAACATTTGTTGAACAATCATCTACAGACTTATTGGAGAAAAAATTGCCATTGGCTAGTAAATGTATGTTTTTATTCGCCAGACTTTTGACAAGTTGGTATAATGCAACTGAAAACTAAAAAGATATAAAGCTAATCAAGAAGGGTATCTCCAGTATGCATTTAAATTACTTCACACAGTATAAAATGAGGAATTGTACATTTTGTTTTATATTTAACTTTTCATAATTTCAATGACATTTTAGCTTTGTTTTAAATGTACAAATTTCACACATTCTATCAATTCCGTTAATGTACCATGTGCTCATTTAACCATAAGCATTTGCTGTCTGAGCTGTCCATTCTCTTTTAGAGACATTTTAGCACTTGTTATGCACATCAATGTAAATCGCATTAAGGTGAATGTAGTAAGTACAATAAATGTGTAAATACATAAATACTGTATTTAAAAGGCATATGATTAATAATATTTTAACTTTAGAAAAACACAGTAAATATTAAAGCATTATATTTGTGCAATGTGTTATTAGAAATAATGTTTCTTTTTACCTTTTTGATTATCAACTGACTTAATTGCCTGCTATTTATTCAGTAAAAGGATCTCGGTGCTTCGCCACTTCACAACTCAATCACTAGCGAATTAAATCTGAATATTTACTAACCAATGGCTAATAACATACATATTTTAGTCGCATGTGTGAATGATGTACTCGCAATGTAGAGGGATGTGAAAACATTTCTGACATCAGTGATTAAGTGGTGTAAACTCGTGTATTCAAGGTGCAGGGATAGTGCTTTAATACATTTTACTTGGTTACACCACTAGACATTTGAAAGTAATAATTGTTTTGTAGAAAAGAAATGGATGAAACCAAATTGGACACAAAGATTAAATTTCTACTTGACACCGTGTTTTAAACTAGATTTTTAAAGGATTTCTCATTCGTATCACCTTATTTGTCAATGACCCAAATATCAAGCAAACATTGAATAATGTGTGCCCATATAAAAGAAGCAATTTGTTTCAAATGGACAAAAAAGGTTAACAAATACAAAGTAACATATCACAGTAACAAACTTAAAGACATCTTTGACACTTTCTTTTTCTCTATTAGGATATGAAGTCTGAAGACCTGTAAATCCTGTAACATTATATTAGTTGAAATGGCATCACGCCCCATTTCTTATGACAGCCATTTGAGTGACTCCGAAAATTGGGATCACAGGACAACTTGTCGGTCAAGAAGAATTTGCAAACCCACAAGGTAAGACCGGATGATAACAAATGTTTCAATAGGAGTATCCACCTCCAGGCATACTGTATCCCTGCCAATGTGTCATGTAGTCTTCCAAAACATTGCATCATCAAATGCATTTGGCATTAAACAGAAGATTTGTTTGATTTTAAATTTATGAATTGCATTTAACCCTTAAATGCATGGGAATTTCACAAAACACTCTTCTTATATATGTAATATCTATCTATCACAAAGGGATCTACAAAATGATCAGATTTTGTAAAGGTTTTCAAATATTTTCAAGACAATTTGAAAATAATAAAATAAAATATATTTTTATCTGTTTTATTTTTCATATATCAAAGAGAATATGCAACAAATCAGGGCAAATCTAGAACAGGATTCATTACTTTCACACCCTGCATCCCAAATGGTATAAATCCTCCTCAAAGGGCACTTTCAGTGGGGGAAAGATTTTGAAGGGTCATTCCAAACCGAAGGGCTCATAAATAGCTGCTTCAAAGTGCCTTTCGAAATGGGCGTTTCCATAGGGTTCAAATGAATGGACACTTTGCTGCCAAGCAGTCTGAAACTGGAGCATATGTCACAAATCTGTAGGTTTGCCAAGTGTAATTAAGTTTAAATTAAAGTAGCTGCAACATCAATCTCTTTAATCTATAGACAAAAACATGTGACATCCCTTCATCTCCATAGTCTATAAATGCTTTTAATTATTATAATGACATTTTTACAATTATTGTAAATCCCTGGCTTTTTGTTTGAAACTGGTTAGTGCTTGTATTATTTTACTGCAAATTCACTGGTTCAGTTATTTGAAAGGAATGTAATGTAAAAAATTATATGCAGTGACATTTTATTTAATATGTACTGTACATTTGTTTAATTAAAATAAATGAAACAAAAAAAATTTAAACATGAATTTTCTTTTCAGTTTTGATTATGAATGCAGTTAGTGATGCAAAATCATGTGTAAATATTTCTGATTAGGTGCAGGTGATATTCATTAGCATCATCATTTTTTTGATGGCAGCGGCTCCTTTGGCTTGGATAGATGATGCTGAATTGCATACCAAATTACCAATATTTTTTAGCCCTATTCCCTTCAACCCTCCGAAGCTCTCACTCTGGAGGGTAAACCCTTTGAAGGGAATTGGGCATAGGGTTGAGACCTTCGGAATGGAATCCACCCGCTAATTTCATGAGACGAAACTGGCTGTCAAACACGTATTGAGATACAAATAGCACATAATCCACTCATAAGTATTTTCTCAGGCACTTATTAAGTCTAAATAGATGCACAACTTGCATCATTTCAGTAGTACACTAAAATGACAACAGTCATATTCTGCTGTAAATGTGTATATATATGCTATAGTTTACTTCCATGTTGTTTCTTCATCAAATAGCAATCTCAGATGTAAATCAAGTCAATCACCGAAACAACAGCTCCATATTGTAACAAATAGCATGTACAGTGCTTCACTTTTTCAACATTTTGTTATGTTACAGCCTTATTCCAAAATGGATTAAATTAATGTTCCTCAAAATTCTACAAACAATACCCCATAATGACAATGTGAAAGAAGTTTGTTTGAAATCTTTGCAAATTTATAAAAATAAATCACATGTACATAAGTATTCACAGCCTTTGCTCAATACTTTGTTGAAGCACCTTTGGCACCAATTACAATCGCAGGTCTTTTTGTGTATGATGCTATAAGCTTGGAACACCTATTTTTGGGCAGTTTCTCCCAATCTTCTTTGCAGGACCTCTCAAGCTCCATCAGGTTGGATGGGGAGCGTCGGTGCACAGCCATTTTTAGATCTCTCCAAAGATGTTCAATCGGGTTCAAGTATGGGCTCTGGCTGGGCCACTCAAGGACATTCACAGAGTTGTCCCGTAGCCACTCCTTTGTTATCTTGGCTGTGTGCTTAGGGTCGTTGTCCTGTTGGAAGATGAACCGTTGCCCCAGTCTGAGGTCCAGAGCGCTCTGAAGCAGGTTTTCATCAAGGATGTCTCTGTACATTGCTACACTCATCTTTCCCTCGTTCCTGACTAGTCTCCCAGTTCCTGCCGCTAAAAACATCCCCACAGGATGATGCTGCCACCATCATGCTTCACTGTAGTGATGGTATTGACCAAGGGATGAGTGGTGCCTGGTTTCTTCCAGACATGATGTTTGCCATTCAGGCCATTGAGATAAATTTTTGTGTCATCAGACCAGAGAATTTTGTTTCTCATTGTCTGAGAGTCCTTCAGGTGCCTTTTGGCAAACTCCAGGTGGTCTGTCATGTGTCTTTTACTGAGGAGTGGCTTCCGTCTGGCCACTCTACCGTACAGGCCTGATTGGTGGAGTGCTGCAGAGATGGTTGTTCTTCTGGAAGTTTCTCCTCTCTCCACAGAGAAACGCTGGAGCTCTGTCAGAGTGACCATCGGGTTCTTGTTCACCTCCCTGACTAAGGCCCTTCTCCCCCGATCGCCAAGTTTGGCCAGGAGGCCAGCTCTAGGAAGAGTCCTGGTGGTTCCAAACTTCCATTTACGGATGATCGAGGCCACTGTGCATATTGGGACCTTCAATGCTGCAGAAATTTTTCAGTACCCTTCCCCAGATCTGTGCCTCGATACAATCCTGTCTCGGAGGTCTACAGACAATTCCTTGGGCTTCATGGCTTGGTTTGTGCTCTGACATGCATTGTTAAATGTGGGAACTTATATAGACAGGTGTGTGCCTTTCCAAATCATGTCCAATCAACTGAATTTACAACAGGTAGACTCCAATCAAGTGTAGAAACATCAAGGATTATCAGTGGAAACAGGATGCACCTGTGCTCAATTTTGAGTATCATGGCAAAGGCTGTGAATACTTATGTACATGTGATTTATTTTTATTTTTTTACATTTCCTCTCTCCATTTTTTTATTTGTAATAAATTTGCAAATATTCATTTTGTCATTATGGGGTATTGTTTGTAGAAATTTGAGGAAAATAATTAATTTAATCCATTGTGGAATAAGGCTGTAACATAACAAAATGTGGAAAAAGTGAAGCGCTGTGAATATTTAACAGATGCACTGTATATGTGTACACATTTATGGGATGCTGATAATTCACTGTTGTTGCACAGAAAATAAACTTGATATAGTATTTATTATAATGAATATATTACTAATTTATCTTGTAATAAACAATGAAATGGATATCCTGTCATAGTAAACTTATATAGATATGAAATAACCATACAAATCTAATTTATGGAAGTGCACATTTTTTACTTGCACTACTACATACCTAGGCTCTTTAATGACCCTATACACTTTTTTTTATTAAAACCATTATATTTTTTTTTTGCAATTTTAGCATTTTTATTTGTGTTCCACTATTTATAAGAGAAAGATTGAGGAATACTGTGGGCACAAATCCAAAGAATAGATGAGGTAAAGGGGGTTGAATGAGGTCTTGGGTCTCTAAAGGTGTTAATATTAATCTTCTGCATCAATTTTCACTGCAGTTCAATCAATAGTCAATCCATTGGTAGACATATTTGCCTTAAGGATGTATCTTAGGTAGATTATAATGGCTATGTGTTTCCAGGGATTTTTGTAAATGTGTTATAATGAAGATTGCAGTCTTTGGTACCTTGTCAAATTCACGGGTGTCTGTGCATGCTATAACTGTATTTAGTATTAAAGCTGCTGGGGGAACAGTTTGTAACCGTTTATTCTTTAAATCGTGTTATGAAGGATGTTTCAATTTTCCCTTTAGGGTTCCCACGGTCATTGAAAGCCTGGAAGAGTCGACTGATATTTATTATTATTACATAAGGTGTGGGAACCCTGTATATTCACATTATGTGCAGACTGTATGTACTTGCAAATGTCTTTGTGGACAACTGTGCCACCTGCTGGCTGTAAAAAAAAATACAACTGTTTTAAGGATGTATTTGGAAACAATGGCCATTCCACATTATGTTTATGAATGAAAGAAAGGTTAATGAAAGCAGTAGTGAGGCACTGTCGGGATAGCGGTAAAAAAAAAGCGATCATTTTGGAAAAAACATCCTTTTCACTATTTACAGGACGATGGAAAAAATATGAAAGAAAAGTAGGGAATCTCTGTTTTTTATCTAGTGCGCTCCAAGAACATTTACACTCCTAAAACTATTAAGGAAAAATATATAATTGATTTCGAACGAATATATCGACTGAATTGAAAACATGACTTATTTTGCATCACCGTGAACACCTTAAATTTGCACCACAATCGCAAAAAGATCTTTTTGAGAATTAATCATAAAAGTCAATTTTTCGTTTTGTATGACACTGTAAACTTTCTTACCATTGATGCACTTTAAATGCCAGTGTGGATCAGGAAAATTTTCCATTGGCATCTCTTCAACTGCCCCTTGTGTTATCACGCATGAGAGAATCTACAGTATCAGGAGATGTTATAACTGGTCGGGCTACGTCATCAAGGCAGCCTCCGCGTGCCACAGTAGCGAAAAAGGCGACCAGCCATTCATACTTGCGCGAGCGTCTCCGTCTGGTTACTATGCTACCGGCCTGCCGTGTCTCGCCCCTATGCTACCAGAGGGCGTCCTTTCTTTTGGGAGAGCACCATTTCAAGGCTGTGTTTGCAGCGAACGAGTTACACAAGAGTCCTCGAATTATGCTGAAGTTGGAAAGTAATGCCCGAGGATGCTAAGTCGGCTGGCAAGCCCTCTTTGTCCGAAGGAGCGCGCGTCCTTTGTGCGTTCATTCCTCAGTTGCTGTCGTGCTGCTTTGTCTTCAATTTAAAGCCGCGCGAGACAGGCAGGTACGTACCCGCGCTTCATTTTGAATGAGAGTTAAAAAGCTGAATGTTTTCCTCAAGAAACATTTACTAGTAATGAGAATTAATTAAACGTATTATAATGTTTTTGTTAAGAAACAGACCGTCTATTTATACTATTCAGGAAGCTGTTCTCTCATCAAATAATCTATCGTTTTAAAAATATTTTCCGTTTAATCAGTTTAACGCATGTCTGTATGCTGCGTGCTAAGGAAACGCATTGTCCTGCTGTTTAACATTAGAGGAGCGGTGTCAGCAGTGCATTGAATTATTAATGTTACTTTCTCTGTAAGTAACAGAACGCGTTGTGCACCCTTAGTTACTTGGATAAAATGTCAAGTTATGCATAGTTTTTCTCCTTTGTTGATTGACATGCAGAAAGACATATCCCCAATTGGCTTGTCCTGTCATGAAGATGATCTTGTCCCCTGGGGCTCTGGAGACACCACAGATATGCCATCATTCTAATTCTTAGTGAGCCACTTCTGTCACATTTCTTGGCTGATGCAATAGAGAAGCAAAAAAGTGTCTGACAATAGTATAGCTTCATGGATATAATTAGCAGATCTTTAGTTGATCTAAGAAATGGCCTATATGCAGCTGAGCTGAAGTTCAGATTTCACCATCACAGTAATGGCTGTGATCTTGGTAGCTAAAATATCAATCAGAAGGCGAGACTGAGGAAGCTTCTAAAGTGTTAGTAGAATGAATGTTTGCGTAGAGAATATAAATTGATGGGCAGTGTTTATTAGGACTGGTACAATTATTTGACGCAACACAAATGAAATCAATGGACTACAAAAATTAAACATTTTATTAATAATAAAAATATTCATTTATATCATTAATATAATTTAATACAATAATTATTTACACCATTTATATTTATGCAAAGTTGTTTTGTAAGCTGTTAAACTTAAAATGCAACTGTTTTTTTACTTGAGAATGTATGGCTGTTATGTTAAAATTAAATTTTGCAAACCCTTTTACACCTTATTCATGTGATTATCTAATCAGTCAATCATATGGCTGCAATGCATAAAATCATGCAGATATGGGTCAGGAGCTTCAGTTCATAAAACAGTCTCTAGAGTTTACTAAGAATGGTGCCAAAACACATCCAGTAAATGACAGTTATGTAGACAGAAACACCTTGTTGATGAGAGAGGTCAAAGGAGAATGGTCAGACTAGTTTGAGCTGGCAGAAATGCTACATTAACTCAAATAACCGCTCTGTACAAATGTAGTGAGCAGAATCTCAGAACGCACAACACGTTGAATCTTGAGGCAGATGGGCTACAACAGCAGAAGTCCATGTTCCTAATAAAGTGCTCATTGAGTGTAGTTTCTAAAGTATAACCACACAATGTATAAATTAAATGTTAACAATATTTTAGTTTGATAAACTTAAAATGATCCTGATTTGATCTTGTATAATCATATAAATGCTATATAAATGTTGCATGCATGTTCTGCAGCTGGTGGGAAAATACAACTTTCAGCAAAACAGATGCAGCACTTATTGAACTTATCAAATTTGTTGCTGATGTTGTGTGTGTGTTGTTGCTGTGGTCTTTGGTCACGCTCTGGTTGGTAAATGGGGTCACATAGCTCATGGCTGGTGCAATCATAAGCACCAAAATAAATCGAGGAGTCCAGATTGGGCAGCACTTTCACTCAGGTAAAACAAGCCCTACTTCCAGCCTATTCATCATTTATTCAAACAGAATATTCTGCATGCTTCATTGACCCTTTTCTCTATATTTTGTTGTGCAGGGGAAGTAAAAGGCAGTTTGTAACTGCTTTAGTCTGTGCTGATCTCCAGTCTCCTTGATTCAAGGGCATTTGCTTTGTAATGATACTGTTTCTGCCCCTCTGGTGAATGATTATTATTGCCAGAAAATATTATCAGCACCTGGTCTTTGCTTAGATTGTCTGGAGCTGTGGTTCCCAATCCTGTACAATGCATACAATGCAAGGGAATAATGGCCAGAACTTTGAAGGTTCAAAAAGCAGAAAGGCAGCATTAAATTAATCCATATGACAGTGGTTTAATCCATATCTTCAGAAATGACATGATGGGTGTGGGTTAGAAATCAATATTTAAGTTCTTTTTAACTATAAATCTCCACTTTCACACACTTATGTTTTTGGCGATTTGCATTCTTTGTGCTTATCGCCACTTACTGGGCAGGGAGGAGAACTTATAGTCTTATAGATTACTTTTATTCTGCTTTTTGAACCTTAAAAGTTCTGGCCACCAATGACTCGCATTGTATGGACCTACAGAGCTGAGAAAGTCATCTAAAAATCTTCATTTGTGTTTAGCAGAAAAAAGAAAGTCATACCCATCTGGGGTGGCATGAGGGTGTGTAAATGATGAGAGAATTTTTATTTTTGGGTGAACTATCCCTTTAAGACTTGACTTCCGAAATCAATTCTGTGTACATGAAGGATTTATATGAATTGTATAAATGCAAGATATCCGATTTCACACTCTTCACTGACTATTTGGAAATACTTGAACATATCTATCATCTGGAATTCAAAATCTAATTTAAACCTAGAAATAAACAACAAAAAAGAAAGAAATATTATTAGATTCAGCATTATTTCTATGTCACTAATAAAATAAGCACATTTCTGACATTTACCATGTTAACCACTTTGTCCGAAAGGTCATATATCCTTATTTCCATTGAATCACTCAAGACCCTATAATCATGCTGGTTTTGCACAAACTTGTGGAGTTCATGCCAGCTTGAGTTCATGCTGTCATTAAAGCAAAAAGAAGGACCTTCCAAATACTAAGAAATTCTCAAATTCAACATTTACTCAAACTGATAGGCTAATGTTTTAATTTGTAATATAAAATTCTGCATTCTATTATAATAATGCAGAAATAAACATTTTCGCAAGTGGGCTCAGACTTTTAATGTTTTGAAGAAGTATTTAATTTTTAATAAAGGCTGTTGCCTAAAAGGGTTTAGCCTTGTTAAAATTGAAACTTTTTCATACAACCAAACTACATGAGGTAAATAAAATTGAGACAAATGGGAATGAATCGTCTATGATTACATGGGTCAATAACGCAGACAGATTAGGCCACAGTGAAAGCGAGCCTGCCCTGTTGTCCTTGTTTAATGGTGCAGGTTTTCAGTGAAAAACAAGAAATTGTGATTTGCTCTCACTGCACTTTCTCTTTTAGATCGTCAATTTCATCCAAGTTTATTGCATGTACTCACTGAGTTCCTCACCTTGTGCAGATGCACTCCGACTAGGCAGCTGCTCACATGTGTTTCTGACTGTGTTTTCTATCTTACTGTCAGTGGTCAGCCACTTGGAGCTCAGCAGGAGGAAGAGTTGGTGAAAATGAATCCGCATGGAGCCAGTGGAGGAGGAACCCTGGATCACACCAGGGAGAGACGACGGTCTGGAGATCGCTCCAGGGACTCTTCACATGAGAGGGGAGAAGGACAGCTGACCCCTTGCATCAGGAACGTCAGTTCGCCCATACGCCAGAATCTCAGTGGTGGGTTTTGGGTTATGATGAATTCAGGAACCAGTTAATTTAAAATATATATTTTGATTTAAGTTTTTTATTTGATTTAACTGCAACTTCACACTAGCTTTTGCTAAGATTTATGACTTGGTTGCACAAATTGTTAGGGTGGGAATCTGTAGACACCTTATGATTTGATTCAATGTTTATTTAGGGAGCCACAATTTGGTACCAAAAAAAATAATTAAAACCTCAATCCTGGTGGCGGAGGACAAATCTCAGTTGCCTTCCTGTCTGAGACCATCAATCTGCGTATCTTATCATGTGGCTTGTTGAGCGCGTTACCGTGGTGACATAGTGTGTGTGGAGGCTTCATGCTATTCTCCGCAGCATCCACAGCCAACTTGCCATGAGCCCCACTGAGAGCGTACCACATTATAGTGACCACGAGGAGGTTACCCCATGTGACTCTACCCTCCCTAGCAACCCAATTTGGTTGCTTAGCAACTGGCTGGAGTCACTCAGCACGCCCTGGATTCGAACTGGTAGTAGATGTTGGTAGTCAGCATCTTAACTCGCTGAGCTACCCAGGCCACCCTAAACAATTCTTGATCTCTGTTCAGTAACAGTGTAGGTACGTAAATCTAGCATGTGCAAGCCACCTTAACTTACCAAAGATTTACGCTGCTACACCCAAATTCTGTTTGAAGAATATACATAAAATATGTAAAAAAAAAATGTAACATTAAACTTAGTTGTTGTGATTTCGGAGCATGCGATACGGTTTTATGCAAATGTGAAATTTTTGTAAATCCATTTATTTCCTTTAAATGACACAAAATGCTAGTAGCTTTTTGCATAAACAGAATTATAGGTAATTTAAAATTATAATTTTTGTTTTCGATTTGATCTAGAATTGTACATAAAATAATTGCAATGTATTGCTGAATTAACTTTTTCCTCCACTAACATATTTGCTTCTGTAGCATATAGATGCACAAGTCTGCAATCAGCATGTTTACTTTTTGATGTTACTGATATTTAACTCCCCTGTTCATACCATAGATCGTGAACGGGATTCTGGTTGCTCATCACGCTCCATGAGTCCCAGACAACAGAAAGCATGCACCTCCAGCTTGTTCTATGGTGAACCCCATGGTAAAACCCGTACCTCATCTGACATGATCTACGTGTGTGAAAAGGAGAGCCTTCGTAGTTTGAGGACTGCAGAAAGAGTTACTCTGATTGTGGATAACACACGTTTTGTGGTCGACCCATCCATCTTCACTGCCCAACCCAACACCATGCTTGGCAGGTAGGATAAAGCTTAGTTCTGCATCTCAAAAAACAGAGCAATGTTTGGGGGAATGCAGTGTTACATTTTTGGGGGAAATCAACTTACGGCTTTCTTTGTTGTCTCTGCATATTAAGCTGGGATAGGACTAAGTATTTTAACCCGTTCTGTTGATTTAACACTTTTATTTAGTGCGATTTAATTGTATAAAAAAGTAACGCATTAAAAAATGTACACAATTAATCATGCTCTCAGACCATAAAAAGGAAAGTTCACCTTTATATTTTTATGAGTCTTAGTCAGCAGGGGGCAGTAAGTTCAACTCCACCAGAACAGACAATGTGCAGATGTACTGACAACAAACCACATTGACTGTCGGCAGACTGCACAAGATGTGGACTTGTTCTTGCGTTCAAACACATCTGCTCCGTCCAGCATCTCTGAATGCCTGATTCTCAAGATGTGTTTTTCTAAGTTTCAAACTACGTTTAAGTTCTGTGGAGCTAGACCATTAGTCGCAACCAAAGTGAGATTCTGTACATCCTACCTCAGACAGATTGACGAGATCAATGGACCCTTCACTAAGCCTGACCTTAAAACCGTTTCCGACATTTTCTCTGACAAGCGTTTTCTTTTTTCCAATGAGAGTCTGTTGGAGTAATAAGTGTTTGAGAAGTTTTAAGCAGAATTTTATAGAAATTATTTAAAAAAAAATTAATGTTGTTGCAGGGTCACTTTTCATAGTGACACAAGGTACCTGGAGAGGATACACAGTGTTTTATCTTTTTCTTTTTCAAGTCTTTAAATAAACCTTGACAATAACATGCTATAGATTAAACTGTGTGAGCCCTCATTTCCAAATGAACATGTGTAACATCAGCAAGGATACCTACTTTTGCTCCAAGGTAAATTAAAGGTGTGTAATCACTATTAAATTATGTTTTTCTCTTTTCAATTAATGTGATAAGAGTTTTCCTCAATTCTGGTCTCCACAGTTTCAAATAAATTACTGTCATTTAACAATTTCTTTGACAAAAAAACATCAGATTAATATGCTATAAAATGTCACTTTTCATTCCAGCCTACCTAAAAATATTATCACTTACGTTTATGAGAATATTTAGCCAAAAACCACGCTGTTTGTGGCACTCTCCCATTCATTCCTTTTGGGAAGTTCTGCAAAGCTTGCAAAGCATGCCTAATCGTCTGCCACAATAATGTGAATGCATTTTAATTATCTGAATGATAATTTTTATATATTAAAAAGTATTTTAATATAATTATCATTTTATTAAAATATTTTAAGTTGGGGGCACTTTTCCGGCAACATGTGATAAATTACGATTAATTTGATTTAATTATCAGGACATCATATAATGAATTGGATTACAAATTTAAATAAATCGGCAGCCCTAATTTTAACATGGAAAAAAATGACACATCACCTATATGTTTGACTTATTGTGTTGACTGTTGATTTTGTAATACGTGACTGGTGTGTTTTGTTTTTAAGGATGTTCGGATCTGGAAGGGAACACAACTTCACACGTCCTAATGAAATGGGCGAGTATGAGGTTGCAGAGGGAATCAGCTCCACTGTGTTTAGAGCCATTTTGGTGAGTGCACTTTGCTTTAAAAGCTTTACTGAGGTTTATTTGACTTAGTTTACCACATATTGATTAAGTGGTGGATTAGTCTGCACTGCAGTATCAAAAGCTGCATGACTTCAGCACAAAACTGCTTTTTTTTCCACCTTTATGCAGATGTATCTCTCATGTAAAAATGTCAACTCGGCACAATACTTTCCCCACTGTCTTCTTTCTTTGGTTTCTTTTTTTATCTTCATAGTCTGTGTGTGTGTGTGTGTGTGTGTGTGTGTGTGTGTGTGTGTATGTGTATGTATGTATGTGTATATATATAAAATATTATTTTTTTTTTTCAGATAATAAAATGCATTACATTCTTGTGGCAGAAGAGTTAATCATTGATAAGACCATACAAAAAGCAACTTTAGAGTGCTATATATTGTTTACTACCATATTATTGAACATAATCCCAATCATTGGCATACAGTTCACAGCAATCCATTTCACAAGTGAATTTGTCAATCAGTTCGAGATTTATTATGAGTGCTTGTTTAAGGATCCATCAATGTGCACCTGCGTCAGACATGCTTGTGTAGCGTCTCAGGTGCGTTGCATCATAAACATATATTTTTAGGTCACTGTGTCAAGTTAAATATAGTTTAATACTTAGAACACATCTTGAGATCTCTTAGTTCGGATTTGCGCTCCATCAAGTGTTTTGAACGTAACGTACGTTTGTGTTGTGTTGTATGCAGGATGGTTGTTTTCTTCACTGTATAAACTGTGCGTTGCCCATTCAGCTGAAGTTTCACTTACTACCCTCTGGAGTAAACGGGTGGTACTACAAGCTTGCATTTCTCAAGAATATTCCTTATTACATTGCGATTAATTGCATACATTTTTTTAATGTTATTTTTTTTATAAAATGAATCGCACTGAATTAACGTGTTAAATCGACAGCATATATATATATATATATATATATATATTTCTAAAATATATATATAATTTTTTTTTTTTTTTTTTTTTTTTTTTTCTATATGCAGAAATTAGTTTTGTATTAGTTTCTTTTGATTTTTTTGAATTGAGTCATCTTAGGAGGAATTTCTATTGCACTGACAGAACAAACATGTGATGTAATCCAGAATTATAGTTATTATGATAATGATATTATGACAATAATTAAAACTACCATAATCTCATCATTAACTTGTTCTCTCGTAAAATACAGACTACTCTACCTCAGTAACTGTCCACTTTTTTGTGCAATTAATTTGGCTTTTCATTTCAATCATTAACATTACACTGTTATTATACATACAGCTCTGGAAAAACTTGGAGTGAACACTGCAAAATTATCAGTTTCTCTGGATTTAATATTTATAGGTATGTGTTTGAGTAAAATTAAAATTTTTGTTTTATTCTATAAAGTACTGACAACACTTCTCCCAAATTCCAAATAGAAATATTGTCATTTAGAGCATTTATTTGCAGAAAATGACAACTGGTCAAAATAACAAAACGGATGCAGTGTTTTCAGACCTTTAAAAATGCAAAGAAAACAAGTTAATATTCATTTTTAAACAATACAATACTAATGTTTTAACTTAGGAAGAGTTCAGAAATCAATATTAGTTGGAATAACCCTGATTTTCAATCACAGCTTTCATGCGTCTTTGCACGATTCCACCAGTCTTTCCTGTTGGGTGACTTTATGCCACTCCTGGTGCAACAATTGAAGCACCTTGGCTTGTTTAATGGCTTGTGGCCTTCCATCTTCCTCTTGATCACATACCAGAGGTTTTCAATGGGGTTCATCTCTGGAAATTGGGCTGGCCATGACAGGGTCTTGATCCGGTGGTCCTCCATCCACACCTTGACTGACTTGGCTGTGTGACATGGAGCATTGCCCTGCTGGAAAAACCAATCCTCAGAGTTTGGGAACATTGTCAGAGCAGAAGGAAGCAAGTTTTCTTCTGGGATAACTTTTTACGTGGCTTGATTCATGCATCCATAACAAAGAGGTGGTGAACAAAATCAAGGTGTGGATGGAGGACCACCGGATCAAGATCACAAAAATAATAATTTTACTCAATCACATACCTATAAATATTAAATCCAGAGAAACGGATGATTTTGCAGTGATCTCTATTAGATTAAGCCCTTTACAGTTTGTAATGGTGTTTTCCAGAATTGAAGAAACATGCTACAATTTGTGTTGTTACTCAAAATGGCTTCATGGCTTTTTCTATAGTATAATTTATGTCTGTTACAAGCTTGCAAATTTTTCCTGGATATATTTTCAAAGTGTTTTTACATAGTATTTGTACTTTTGGAGCTGCAGTTTATACAAGCCAGCACAAAAAGACTCTTCAGTAGATAATTTGGACCAAAATTTGGACTTGTAGCCTCAGGCTTTTATTATTAGACACACTGTGGTATTGAAAGAGTTAAGCTTCTACCACATAAGGCTCTGCTCTGTGGAAAAATCAGGAAGGCACACATTAGAGAGCACTACAGAAATAACAGCCATTTTGAACCTTTTATTTTCTTTTTTGTTTTGTTTTTTTGGATTGAAGCTATTTGATCGGTCTCTTGATGCTGTGCATATAGTGGAGCTCGTTCGATGTTTGGCTGGCTTTAAATGGATCAGTGCATGTGAGGAGAAGAAAAAGCAGGGGGAAGTGAGTGTGTGTGTATGTGTTTATTTGGCATCAGAGCCATTTGCTTCTGTTTAGAATAAGTTCTGCTTCAGTAATGGCTGCCTGTTTGTTTTTTCCTTTGCGCCTTTCCCTTTTAAACTGCAGGATTATTACAAATCAGGGATAATCCGCTGCCCTGATGGGATCTTCATCCCGGAGCTGAGGGAGGCATGTGACTACCTTTGCATCGCCTTTGACTACAGCACCATCAAGTGCAGAGACCTCAGTGAGTATTGATTAACATGTCAAATGCACTGCAAGGATTTAGCTTTTTGTGCTGGAAAACACCCTGATCGCCACGGCAACGGGTGAAGTGGATGATAGTCTGAGTGTTTTGGGTGAATGAGGACGGTAGATGTGAGAGAGAGCTAGTGAAAGTGAAGAACTCAGAAGTAGGTCAGTGGCGTATTCGATGCAATAGCCAGATACGGGTCACTGGACGCTATCAATGTGGTCTCTTTATCATGATCGTGCATGCTATTTCAAAGATGACTGTTTAAAGTGAATTTAAAGAGATCGTTAACCCCAAAAAGTGAAATTTCTGTCATTATTTATTTGAATCGTTCATCTATGAGTCAGTGGTGAATGAATCCTAATGAGCCTGTTTGAATAACACTGGAACATGTCGACTGCAGGTGCACTCATGCACGAGCTGTCTAACGATGGCGCCCGGCGGCAGTTTGAGTTTTATCTGGAGGAGATGGTCCTGCCTTTGATGGTGGCGAGCGCTCAGAGCGGAGAGAGGGAGTGTCATGTGGTGGTGCTGACCGATGATGATGTGGTGGATTGGGATGAAGAATATCCACCACAGATGGGAGAGGAATACTCACAAAGTCAGTTCATATTCACTGTTGCACCTGCATCTCAATTACAGTCTATTACATACATGTCAATAATAGTGTTATAGGTAATTTCTCAGGGGACTTAGGAGAATTTATCTTTTGTGGTAATTGCTAGGGCAATTATTTTATTCCTTAAATCATGCTGCTTCTTAAGAGGTGTGCTATTTCTTATTAAGCAATAGGACTTACAATCTTGGGGTGATTTAAAGGAATTTTGTGGGTTCAATACAAGTTTAGGTCAATCTACAGCATTTGTGGCAAAATGTTAATTATCATAAATTATCATTTCGACTAGTCCCTCCTTTTCTCTCTCTAAAAAAAAAAGGTAAAAGTCAAGGTTACAGAAATGTGAAGCTTATGCATTTATAAAAGCACTCACATTTATTCTTCTGTATTATTTGAACTGTTGTTTAACCCCTCCTTGATCAAGTCCCAATATTATCCTTAAGGGTCAAAATGACCCTTTTTTATGTTCTATTTCAAAAGCTTGTAATACAGGCTCTGTTTGCTCCAAGATCATTTGTAGTCCATTCAGTGGCCGAGATACTCTATGTGAAAGGGCGGGGCTTCCAAAAAAGATTGTCAATGGGCGGAGTCACAAGCCATGTTGGGGTGTTCCCTGCTTTTCAAATCTGTACATTGTGACAGAAAATTATCCACAATTGTATTATTTTATTTAAAAATAATGCTGCCATCTAGTGGAATGATTTAAGACTAAAAGTAGGGAGATGGAGCAAACAGAGCTTTTATTATATACATTTATTATTTGAAGCTTTTTTTAACAAGATTTTTTTAAGCTGCATTGAGGAGTCTCCTGCCTTTTCAGAACTGTGTCTTGGAATAGAAGTTGATGGAGAATGTTTTTTTTTTTTCTAGTATTAACGTTTATACGGTGATTTTAGGGTTTATGGCATAACGTCATCATGGCATCAAAGTTGTAGAATTAAGTACAACTTTACACAGAAAAGGTCAGTAAGCGATTTTATCACAGTAAAACCTTGTTAACATGCATATTGTTTGTCTTGTGGCTATAGTTTTGAAACGGTGAGTATTTTGTGAGTGCATCACTGTAATCTATATTTTCTTTTTTAAGAAAAGGAGGGACGAGTCGAAATACATTTTTGTGGTAATCAACATTATACCACAAATGCTTTAAATTGAGCTTAACTTGTATTGAACCTGGAATATTCCTTTAAATGGGCGGAAGAATCCCATAGATTTGCATTGAAGGAGTACTAAAGCCATATGCAGGAATCAGAATATCATAGATACTTGTGGCTTGGGTTCTTTTTGCTTTGGCCAGTAAGTAACCACCTAGCAACCACCCTAGAAACCACATTGACCAGCAACATGTTGCAACGCACTAAAAAACACTGAAATTCTTAGCAATTTCAAATATTATACAGAAATTGTAAAACTATATTTAGACTTGCTATTATACCATCTATCTACCATGTGAATGAAGCTTTGTATTTAAGCCATTAAATATGGAATCAATATAAGTCATGCAAGTTTATAGGAAATGTGTTTTTAATGGTAAAAGGTAATGTGTTTTGCACTTAAGGTGGCTCTCTAATTGTTCTCTGTCTTTCTTTAATGCAGTTATATACAGCACAAAACTATACCGGTTCTTCAAATACATTGAAAACCGAGACGTTGCCAAGTCAGTTCTGAAGGAGAGAGGACTGAAGAAAATTCGATTAGGCATTGAAGGTAAGAGATCGAGTAACCAAATGTGGATAAAGATGGGTTTTTACTCTGCTGCTTTCAGATAAACTTGAATTGAATTAGCCTATTGACTCTTATTTACTAGATCTATTGACCTAGTTACTTATTTGTGAGATTTGTTTGCACACAATGAGCCCAAAAAGTATTTGGAAACTGAAGCCCCATTTTAAAAAGGCATTGATGTCATTTGATTAAATATAATATCAAGCCAAATTTATTTTAAAGAAAGAAAGCAGCCAGTGTTTCCCACAGGATTTTGTGAGACTGTGGTGGGTGAACCGCAGACCCTCTTGGGGGTCCAGGGGCATGGTGGAAGAAAATTATGTACATTTTAAAGTTAAATGCATCAATCTGGTGCACTTTGAGAGCAAAATTAAGAGGCTAGATCTATGAAGAACTTTGGTTTTGTAATTTAAGCATTAAAATCATTGATGTATAAATATGAATGGGGATGACGCAGCAAAAAAGTCACACCCACAAAGCATAAACAAGACTTGAAGTTTATAAATGGTCAAAACACAAAATCAACTTGAGCAGACATTTGAGCCAGGGCTTGACATTAAGCAGTGTCATGTGCTTGTCCTCCAGACAAGTAAATTGGTCATTCACTTGTCCGAGTAAAAAAAGTTACTTGTCTGTAGAGAAAAAAGGACATTTAATTTACATGCTCAAGTAACATGTCAAAGTTTGTTGTATATTTTTCTAAAATTATGGATGATGCCCAACCTAATAGTGTACTTATGCAATCAACTCAATTCTCTGTGACAGAAATGTAATCTGCACTGTGTAGGGAAGGAGGACATTGGCATATGATAAATATTTTATGTTACGTATGGTTGTCAAATAAAGAAAAGCCTCCATCCCCATCATTAACAGCATTGATGCTCTTAGTTCTTTGGAATGTGATTTACTTTCATCATGTTATTGCTGCAAGATCTACAATGTAAAATAAAGGATCTACATTATCACAAAACCAAAATTTCAGTAGTGAAATTTGACAATTATCAATACCAGCTTTAATACCACAACAAATAATAACACTACCCATATGTTAATTATGGAAGAATGCTTTCAAGTTCTTAAATAATTATTCAAGAATAGTAAACAGTCAGTAATAAATTAACAATAAAAAACAGCAATGAACAGAAATGGATTTAAAATAATAGATCTGCCACCCCTGGAGTCACAAGTTTGAATCTAGGGTGTGCTGAGTGACTCCAGCCAGGTCTCCTAAGCAACCAAATTGGCCCAGTTGCTAGGGAGGGTACAGTCCCACTAAAAGTCACATTGAGACCAGTTGGTTAATAATAATGGCAATATTGGCATAGAATAGTAATGTTAGATTGATGAGAACTCTTGCATCATTTGTTTACATAATACATTTGGTTTTATATTTTGTATCTAATGCAAAATGCATACATTTTAGACTTGAGTGTCTACAATCCACCTATGTATGATAAAGTGTATTTTTAATGTATCCTCCTCTGACCCGAGTGTGACTGCTGGGTGCTCTTTTGACTTGAATAGGTTTTATGTATAAACTTTATAAGGTTTCTTACCAGATGTTGTTTTGTTCTTTCAAAGACAAACTCAGCTGTAATCAGCGGTATGTTGTTTTGTCACATGACTCTGTGTCCCAGGTTTAACCCTTTAATGACATCCTAGAGTAGAGTCGACTCAACTGAAATCAGTCAGTTTAAAATAAATTAAATTATGGATGGCCTATTGCAGAGCCAAAATGTAATGTCCACGCATCTGGATGAGGCATCACAGGAGGGAATGATAATATTACAATTATGTATGACAATTTTCTATATCACTATATGCATATATGCTTGTGCAGACATTATTTTTAATACTGTGCTCATATTTGCACTTAGGATACCCCACTTATAAAGAAAAGGTAAAGAAGCGACCTGGTGGGCGTCCTGAAGTAATTTATAACTATGTTCAGAGACCCTTCATTCGAATGTCCTGGGAGAAAGAGGAAGGTAAAAGCCGACATGTGGACTTCCAGTGTGTGAAAAGCAAGTCCATCACCAACCTTGCCGCAGCCGCTGCAGATATTCCTCAGGACCAGCTCGTGGTAATGCACCCTGGGCCTCAGGTGGATGAATTGGACATACTCCCCAACCACCACCCCCAACCCAGCCATCATTACGACCCTGATCCTGATGCCTCGTCCCCAGTCATCTGACCCACACACATCCCTTACCACCACCTCAGTCAAATAACTGCCACTGATCACTGCAGAGAGAGGCGAAGTCCCGCTGTAAAGACTGCATTGCCTTTCTTCAAGTCCTCTCCCGCCTTACAAGTCATAAAGACCTGATTGCTGCGGCAGTAGAAATGTGAAATGCCCTTTGTACACTCTGCCTTTCTTTCTCCCTATAGACTTCAACCAAAGGAGATTTTTATTTTATTTATTTAGGCACACCTTTGGTTAGTATTTGAAGTGTTTGTACTATGTGGTGCTGTCTGACTAAGCAATAAAAGGGAGCACAACCCACTCTAAACCTCTAATCATGTCTACACTGTAAGCACGTAGGGCTTGGTGATATATCGAGTATTTGTGAAGCTTGCGCTAGGAATTTAAAAATTTGCAACATTTATGAATATTGTGATTTATTATATTGTGCTCTTTATGTGGTCCTTTTGTTTTCCAAACACCTCATCATTAGGCTAGTTTTGCAATTATGTCTCATCTTGCACCACGCAAATATGAGAGCATTAAGACGAAGATGATGTAATCCCATCTAAAATTAAGCAAACTCAAGTAGCAAACACGACATTTGTATAAAAAAAAATTGTATCAGTCCAAATTGTCCATTTCACAGAACTGATTAAAAACTTGGAAGCATAGCGGTAGTTCAGCCAGGAAGACTCATAGTAGCATACACAATTCATTCAATCAGGCGTCTTGTCCAATCATAATCCAGTTTCTGTATAAATCTGAATCTGTCTTATTGCATCATATGCATTGTTTTCACCCACCCATCACCAGTTTTGGTCCCGTCCTGTTGAAGTCCCTCTTCCCTACCGTTCATCTTCCGGCAGGATCTGACGGTTTAAGCGAGAATCTTTCTTTCTGGTAGAACTGATTCAAAACTCTATTAATTCTATACTAATTCAACTATTAATTTGCGTTATTCACGCAATATTAATGGAAATCTCTGCATGGCTCAGTACTGTGCAAAAGTTTTAGGCACTTTGAAAAGTTTTGCATTGTGAGGATGACTTCAAAAATAATGAAAATGTCATACAAAGTCCTGGAAACATAAAACAGCTAAATCAATATTCGATGTGACCACCTTTGCCTTTAAAACAGCACCAATTCTCCTAGGTACACCTGGACACAGTTTTTCTTGGTTGTTGGCAGATAGGATGTCCCAAGCTTCTTGGAGAATTCGCCACCGTTCTTCTATCTATTGAGGCTGTCTCAATTGCTTCTGTCACTATATTTAATCTCAGATTGACACGATGTTAAGTGGGGGACATGACATCTGTTGCAGGGCTCCATGTTCTCTATTCTGATCTTTTCTATTTGGAAAAGTAATGTTTGGGTGTCTAACATTATATTTCCTTTTGACACACTAAAGCTGAAGATATAAATAACCATCTTAAGACAATTGCTTTTAACAGTTATATATATATATATATTACACACACACATTCATGCATAAATACAGTATATGTAAGGAATAATTAACGATGGCCCGCTGAATTGTTTAAAAATAATGCAACACACCTGTGGTATAAATATATATATATATATATATATATTGCCCAGCCCTACAAGCAGGCAAGTGAAGCAACATGACAAAGCTAGAATGTCCGTTATAGTCAATCAAGCTGTCTACATTGCAGGTGCGCAGTCACACTTCCATTATTATCAACAAATCTGTCTACACTGCAAGAGCACAAAGTCCTTTTTTATAATGGGAACGTTCAAGTTGTCACATTGTACACTGTGTAGAGTGGGTGTAATGGAGCACCCCTGGAGGCTCACTGTGATGCATGGCCTCTGAATGAGTTGTACAGAAGTGATGTCACATTATATATTACTTTTCATTTTATTGTTATTTGTAGCTGGAGTGGGGTGCTGCAAGAGACACTATTGACAAGTACTTTTTGTGTACCACTTGAGAAATGTTATTTTAATAAACATGATTAAATAAGTTTGGTTCATTAATTAGATCTGGTGTTTGACTTTTTTGCCTGCAATTTAATTGTAAAAATGTAAATATTTTAATATAGATCAATTAGAATGCTCTTTTGTGAACATTCCATGCATGTGACATTTTAAATGTCCGCAAGACATCTAATTAAGCTTATGACACAGAACTTGATAATTGCAGCATTTACAAAGCAATTCTCTCCTTTCCCCTGCCAACCCATTTCAATTCCTCAAAGATTTTGCCACTGGATGGCAACATAGAACAAAAATATCACTGCCATGGACCAATCAAAAGCCAGACTAAGACACATCAGCTGAAACAGACATGAGAAAACATGATTACATCACACTATGAATAATAAAAACCAGGGAAAAATCTATTCTACAAAAATCTGATAGCCAGTATGTTGATTCAACAATGTCAAACTATATTGTACTGTATTAATGATAAGTTGTTAAAATTCAGAAGTATATTAGTGTTAGAATCTGTAAAAAAAAATAAAAAAATAATGAAGACACTTTTTTTATTTTATTTTAATACGTTACACTTTTACCATATATATTTTGCATAAAGAATTCTTACATAATAGAATTACAACATTAGTTACAATCTGCATATATAATATTTAACATTAAAACAACTTCTGTAGTGTAAAAACATTAAAACAAACAAAAATGTATATATTTATATATGTATAAAGATAATGTTTGTTGATGGGTACCATAGGGATAATACAGGCCGATATCTACAGAGAAACAGGCAGGACATCGTGAGAAGAGAAATGCGATATCTCCATTCAGAGGGGGTGGTGGAAGTATGGAGCTGAACCATTTTATGTGTGCTTTGATAAGGAGGTCCTATATCTAACGACAGCAGTCTCGTTAGTCCTCCACAAACCACCGGACATGAGCTGTGGTATAGTTCCTGCAGTTAGACCTGATTACCCTTGGACCCAATACATATCCTTGTGGCACACCGCTGTGGTTTCACAAAGGCCAGGGTAGGTCGCTGAAATCTACAGGTCCGCCCAGACCAGCATCAGCTTCAAGGAGGCTCATGATAACGGCCATGGCTGCCTCGTCATTGCTGGGGCTGCTGGATCCGGGTTCTTCCATGATGTCAATACCAAGATGGGAGTTATCACCTGCAGTGGAAGATTTGCATACTTAGGCTACATATATGAGAATATTACATGTCCGATCTTGAGTTATATATATATATATATATATATATATATACACATACACACACACACACATATACACAGTATACTCACTCATTATTGAATTATTTGAATATGGGTATCCTATTGAGTCAGGCCCAGGCACAATTCCCGCTGAAGGCAGATCTGGAGTCCCACCATTCTGAATCTATGTAAAAGAAACCAGCAATTTTAATTTAAACACTTTTAAGCAAATTCATCATGTGCCTTCCTTTCACTAGATGACATTCGAATTCTCTAAAAAGTTGTGCCCTTTTTGCACGCAGCATTTCAGTGCAAAACCCCATTTCTAGTCTTTTCTCACGAACCACCTGCAATCCTGTTTAACTGCTCCTTGAGTATTAAAATAATGGTTAAATAATGCCGATAATGCCTACTAAGCCGAGAATGTGTGTGGTCATGTAAACACATTCAACAGCTTTCCTTTATCAGGGTAAGGTCATAAACTGAGCAAACCAATCGGCATACTGCGAATTCTTGTTGCAGGTAAACACCTTTACCAGCTTATCCAATGAGCGCAAGTATTGTGCGCTTGCCCGTTTATGTTTTATGTCCAAAAAGAACCTGCCAACCTGTGAAGCCCTGGCGAACTCCATGCCCAAGAGGGTTAAAGCAGTTCTGGAGGCCACACAAAATATTGACACTTTGGGCCCAATTTGGACATTTTCACTTAGGGGTGTACTCACTTTTGTTGCCATCGGTTTAGACGTTATTGGCTATGTGTTATTTTGAGGGGACAGCAAATTTACACTGTTATACAAGCTGTACACACTACTTTACATTGTAGAAGCGTCATTTCTTCAGTGTTGTCACATGAAAAGATCTAATTTTTTTTTTACAAAAATGTGAGGGGTGTACCCACTTTTGTGAGATACTATACATTTTATTCGCATAAAAAAAAAATAGATATCAAGATTGTTCAAATAAAGAGCGATGCATCAGAAAATCTATATTTTTAACCACTTCTACATGTAAACGCATCCTTGTCGTTCTTTTTACTGCTAACATGCCTCCTTTCAGTGTAAATTAGACTCATTGTAAATTGTGGCTGCAAGTTTGGAAATTGCGTTCAGAACAGATTTTAAGTCCCGTTGCATTACATTAGTGAATCGGGTGCTAAAGCAACGTGTTTTGCATCATAGCTGTTATTATCCCTTATTTTAGCACAGCTGGAACACTGTACTGACCAGTCAGCATACAAAACTGGAGCTATCTATTTTACATTGTGTATTATGAAACAGAGAATTACAACTCTAAATTGTTATTGGATAAGCAGAGTTCTATGCCATCATTTTTAATTAATTACAATTATTAATTAATATTATTAATGCGTTGTTGTTATGCTGCTTGGCAAACATAAACACCATACAGTTAGGCTTATAAACTCTAATACTTAAGAGGAAGAAGTCTTTATTATCTGACATTTTAAATATTATTCAATGTAACTTTTTATTGGAAATGGTCTTTTATCTCATTGTTGTTGGTGATGTTTTATAAAAGCAATGAGTCACTCGAGGCTGTATGTTACAATTATTTTATCATGGTGCTTCCACGATGGTAAAATCACTGTAACGCATGTGTGACTTACTCATTGAGTGGTTTATGTGAGCGTCTCACCTTCTTGCCCCCTGGAGAGCAGGTGTCAGGTGGAGGAGTGGCAGTGATGTTCAAAGGACTGGAGCCACAGCTAGAGGGGGAGGAGCCTCGAATCCTGAGGAGTGATATCATTGATTAAAGATTTAAAAACACTTTTCACACTAAGATCTGTTTCAGCACAACCTAAATGTGCTGGCTGCTTCTTGTACCTCTGAATCTCCATGACTTCCTCTGCGATCATGCGTCCAATCTTTCCAGCTCCCGCTCTAGTGCCTCCTGGCAGACCAGGAACAGTCTGAAAAGCACGCTTCCCTATACCTGTTAAAAACACATACACAAATGATTATTGTGATTAAGAATGTTTAAGAATCAGGGAGTAAAAATGGTTCAAGGAATGAAAATGAAGCCATTTTTAGCAGAACGTAGCCCGAAAACCAGAACAAAATTATCTTCAATTGTGTGGAGTGAAGTTAAAAAATGCTGGAAACCGGTTACAACTGGTTAATTATGTTCTGACAATTTTTTAATGAAACTAAAGGCCAAAGGGTTTATCACAATATATTTTTGGAACTACACCACTTCGTGTTACCTGAAAAAATGAAACGTGCTTTGAACCTGAAGGAAACACATTTCTTTGCCTAATTGTCCGTTGTGTATGTCATATTCTATGAATGAAGACTTTTTTTTAAAAACTATGTATAATTACTACATATGCATGCACAGCTAATTCAGATACAAGCAAAACATTATTAGACATAAGAAGTACATGTCTCAGCTGTTTCCAAGTCTTTACTGAATTATTGTTAGATATGATGCATTAATACAGATGTTTCCGGGTTTTGACTCAGAAGCAGATTTTTTTATAAAAATGTTACTGTTAATAACTGTATGCTTGTTACGATTTTTATTGAGATAAATCGCAAATTTTTTGTTTATTTTGAGGCAAGTGGCTTATTTTGAGTTTGTTTTTCCAGAAAAGATTGCTTGCTTCTCTAGTGAGATCTGGCAATGCTGCAATTGGCAATTCACCCACCCCTTAGCACTGGGTACTGTCATTTTAAAAAGTTATTAACCGTTCTTTTATTTTGTTCTAACCAGTAACCATTTGGAAAGGAGGCTGTGAAACTTCTGAACTGCTGTTTTTGCTCAGAACAAATCGAAATTACAAAACATTTAGTTTTTAGTCCCTTTTAAGAATTGTATTGCTTAACAGTTTTCTGCAAAATTGTCTAATTATTCTGAAAAAAATATACAAAAGTCAAGAGTACAGAATTCACAATGAGCGTGAAATCATAAAAAACACCCGCCCAATTGAATGATTCTTGGATAGGCCAACAGTACAGTACTATAGTACTATATTACAGCCAAGAATTACAGCTCTCTGGCTAGAAGATCTAAATGTACAAGGGAAAGTACTGTTAAATAGCTGGAAAGTGATCTCACCGTCTCCCGATGTTAGAACACTGTCCATGCTCTGGGGGGAGGAGGCTGATTGTGAATAATCTGCTCCTTCAAGCATACTGCCCCTAAAACAACACACAGAGCCTTTCATTACACTTCAATTTAGCAACAGAAAACTAAAAGTTAAAAGGATATTTCAGAAGATGTTGTAGTATAACAAGGTCATAATATATTGCGCTGAACATTTTATTTATTATTTTTAATTATTATCTGCATCATTAAAGTAATTGTAATGCATTTAAAGGGATAGTTCACCCCAAAATACAAATTCTCTCATCATTTACTTACTTTAATGCCATCCCAGATGTGTGACTTTCTTTCTTCGCTGAACACAAATTAAAATTTTCATAAGAATATTTCAGCTCTGTTGGTCCATACAATGCAAGTGAATGGTGACAAGACATTTCAAGCTCCAAAAATCACAAAGGCACCACAAAAGTAATCCATTAAACTCCAGTGGTTCAAACTATGTCTTCTGAAGCGATGCAATCACTTTGAGTGAGAAACAGATCAATATTTAAGTCATTTTTACCTTTAAATCTCCACTTTCACTTTCAGAATGTGAAAAAGTGGAGATTTATAGTGAAAAAGGACTTAAATATTGATCTGTTTCTCACCCACACCTATCATATCGCTTATGAAGATATGCGTTTAGCCACTGGAGTCAAATGGATTACTTTTATGCAGCCTTTATGTGATTTTTGGAGCTTGATAGGTCCGGTCACCATTCACTTGCATTGTATGGACCAACAGAGCTGAAATATTCTTCTAAATATCTGGGATGGCATAAGGGTGAATAAATGTTGACAGAATAAAATTTTTTGGATGAACCTTTAACATTTGTAGTGTAGTGATGTATTTCCAAGTGAAACTGAATATATTTAACAAGAATTAACATAGAACAGGACTTGATTGTTTCCACTTGGATTTGATTGGATTGTGGTTGTTAGGCTATGGTATTATTGGTTATTAATGATTATTTGTCCCTGCCCAAACACTGGTTCCTACGGAATGACATGCACTGATCAATTGTGCATAATATATACAAGGACATTAATTGAGAAAGTAAATGGAGTAAATTTTCATTATTATGTACATTTTTCCACTTATAAATGTCAGTAATGTCGTCATTAAGCTTTTAGGACCATTTCCACTCTCTTTCTGACTCGTAGAATTAAATGGGACAAAATGTGGGTGATCATGTTTTCAAAGTTTAAAACTATTTGTCTGTCTAATAGGGAATAAACTTTTTTATCAGCTTAGTTTCAATAAATGTTTTTTTTTTTTCATTAGTGAGGAAGTTTCTTCTCAAAAGATATGATACTTTTAAAGTTCCAATTTAAACATTTCCAACAGCAAAATACTAAAGTTGTGATGTGACACTTACGAAACCACAGTGTTTGTAGAGACTATATATTCCACCTCTTTGGTCCAGGGGTTCATGAAGCTGAACCAGCGGCTTCTCAGAGTAATGAAAGAGCCGTCCTTTATCTTGAACTTGTAACAGTTTGTGTTGATCTTTTCTCTCATTTGCAGCACTAAGAGAAAAAAAAGAGAAAATTTATTACAAATCTATTATATACTGGAATTATTACAGTAATGGTGACATCAATGCAGAAAATATTTCAGAAGAAACAACTTTTTTCTTTTACTTAATAATACAGAAACCTTGTCTGTGGCACTCAGCGAGGTGTCCAATGTCATCCTGATGAAAATACTCATAAAACGACGTTCCTAGAAGCTCCTGGGGCAAGTACGCCAGGATGGCTGTCGCCCTAAATGGAAAAAATGTATTGCGGTGATGAAACGGTGCATTAGATCAGACATTAATTCACTGACGTAACCTAAAATCAATACTTCTAAAACCCTTGAGCTTTCTATGATAATTAAAATCACATTTTTGTGAGAATCTAAAGTTTTTAGCAATCTATGAAATTCTTGTATAAACGTTGAACAGATCTACTGACCTCTGATCCACGAAAACAAACTTGCCGTCAATGGTGTGGCGAGACACGTATTCTGTGGGTTTAACGCGGATGTCGCCGTTCATGGGCTGGTGGACGATATGTGGATGCAGACGACCGATAGCCACCAGACAACTGAGGTTGCAGCCCTCATTATCGGGTTCGTTATCCTCATCCAAACCCATCTTGGTGGGTGGCCAGCTTTTCAGGTAGCCAGTGCTATGGATAGTGCAGAAACTCTTGCGGTCAGCTGCAGAGAGAGAGAGCGAGAGAGAGAGAGAGAGAGAGAGAGAGAACATTTGATTAGCCTTATCTCAGAGATGGAAATAAAATATAAAACAACTATTTATTCAAGTATCTCAATTCTACTCACAAGTCATAAAAAGACAAAAAATTACCCAGATATTTTTAAAAATTAGACAAAACAATTACCAAGTAGTAACTATTTAAATATTTTGCCATTTATATCTATACAGTTTTGAAGGGTTGGGAAGGTTCATTTTTAAGAAGTATTCCTCTATATATTCCAGAATACATGCTGTAAAATGTAATTTGTAATGAATTCCGTTAGATTACTAAAGGTCAGTAACGTATTCTAAATACTTTGGATTACTTCTTCAGCACTAGCAGATTTTTCTACTTTTTTTTACTATAAACAAGTAAATGCAAGAAATAGCATTTTAGCTTAGCATAAAGCTAAATGTTCACGTGACAATTTACACTAGGTAAATTATTTTTGCTACTACAAACTTAAAAAGCCCACTGAGTGTACACAATGAAATCCCTTTCAGAACATATGTGGATTCAGTTCATAGAATCAGGCAAAAAATATATTATTTGTAGCTTTCTATACTATGTTAAAGGCTACATTGGTTAGCATTTCTTGAAAAAAATACCCTAACCGCATGATAAGTTTGACAAGGCATGTAATTGTGTATTTACTGGATTTATGTTTCATCTATCAAAGCGTTTCTAACTGTTTTTGTTAAGCTGTAGCAACTCGATGTAGCTTCTCTATTAAGTTCCCAAGGGAAAGTTCCTCAATGACATCATATCCACCTGTTCACTCACAACAGTGTGAAAGAGCTCGTGTGAATGAAACAAATCGGAAGAAAGTGTTTCACCGCTGTTCAAAAGCTCCTCAGATCACATCATTTAAATGGATTAATGTTTTCCAACTGAATAGACTAAATATTAAATTAAACATATTACAATAAAAGGCAAAGTAATCTCTTTAGTAATCCAAATACTTTTGAATGTAACTGTATTCTGATTATTAATAATATAAATTGTAACTGTAGTGGAATACAGTTAATCATAATAAGCATTTTAAATAAGTAATCTCGTTACATGTATTCTGTTACTCCACAACCCTGCATTTCTGCATGTATTATTATTATTAAATAAGTTAAAGTACTGGACATAAATGGACAGAACAATGTGTTTTTTATATAGCTAGAAAAATATCCCCTCAAAAAAGTTAAAATGCCCATGAAAATCAATACTAGGAGATAAATTCTGACAGTGCTGCACTAAACCCTAGTTAAGTCTATATGGCACGTCATTTATTTGAATAAGGAAATAATGGCTTACAGTCAGGCCATTGCTGAAAGCTAAAGTTCGTTTTTTAACTGAGACTGAGGTTAGTTTAGGTTCTGCATGTATCTGTCGATAAACCGAAATAAAACCGGTTTAAATAAACATAATTCAATTTCAAATTCCATTTACCTCATGCAAAAATTCAGCTCAGCTTCACTATGCATCAAAAGAAGATACCTTTCTTTTTAGAACAAGTTGAGGGGAAGTCCTTGTCCTCCATTTTGACAGAGGGCCGGTTACATTTCATTCTGCAGAAAAAGGACCGACGGGCCCCTGAACAAAGCCTCGAGGGTCCTGGAGTGATGTCAGTCTTCACTGGTAGACCAGCTTAAGAAAGAACCAAACATCAGTCAATGAGTCTTTCAAAAGATTATGCTGAAACGTATAAAATAACTTAATTTTAATTCGAGTGGCAACAACTAATTTATAATATCCATAAAAACTGATAATGAAAGTAGTTGACAATGACTGTCACTTTAGTTCTATTTCTATGACAAAAAAAGCCTTTTTAACAAAATGCAGAAAAGTTGGCTTTTATTATCGTATTTACAGAAGAAATAATTGACATGTTAACCGAAAATCAATAGTTGTTAGTTGCACCCAGGCTACTTTATTTTTAAATGATAATACAATTTTTTGTACTTTTGGCATCAATGAGTCGTTCCCGTGGTGCTGTATCCGATGACGACAGCTGCTCTTTCACTTTGGCAATGTCTTTCGGATGCAGATAGTCGAACAAACTCTGGCCAATCAGATCATTCTGAAAAACATTTTTGCATTAACTCCATAAACTTCACTGTTAAAATAAGAGATAAAATGAAGAAAACATACCTGAGTGTAATTGAGAATTTTGTAAACAGACTCTGAGACAAAAAGTATCTTTCCACGATCACAACCAACTACAAAGAGAAAGCCATCGGCAGCCTGTGGACAGAGAAGAAAAAAGGTTGAGTTTTAAATCATCAACGTTGACTCAAAGCCTTGGAGTGGATAATTTAAACACACCCTCAATATCAAGTGCTTTAATTCATCATCAGACAAGAATGCTGGTTTATAGTTTGCTTCTGTGTATGGGTTAGTGGCTCCTACAAGAAAAAGAGAAAGATCAATTACAAAACTTGAATTGAAGGGATAGTTCACCCCCCAAATCTTTCACTCACCCTCATGTTGTTCCAAACCCATATGAATGAATGTGAATGGTGACTGAGACTACCAGTACCTCTAACAGTAATTTCCTTTTGTGTTCCACATATGGGTTTGGAACAAGGTGAAGGTGAGTACATTATGACACAATTTTCATTTTTAACCCTCTGGGGTCTGAGGATGTTTTGGGCCCTAGAGAAGTTTTGACATGCCTTGACATTTGTGCTTTTTTCAGTTGCTTAAAAACACATAATGGCTAAAGTCTGATAACACTGTATTCAGCACAAACTGGGCTAAAATAATATGTAAAGCAACATGTGTGTACATGTTTGCATTTTTGAGAAAATAACGTTTATGCTTGGTTTTGTGATGTGAAAACCATCCAGATCACTCATTCATACAAAACAATATAGTCATTTAACTTTTGTAAGACACTTTTAGTGTTAGAAAGGTCATATGAGAGGAGGCGTGAACTATAATGAATATTGATGCAATTCACACCTGAGGAGACAAAAGACCCCCCCCCCCACCCGCCCCCGGGCCTATCACTGAGGAATGTGACGAAGAGAGAATGAATTTAAGGAGACTTAATGATCAAAATCAAGTTTTAAGTTAAAAGAAGAATCTGACAATACATTTTCTTTACATAAAGACTTTACTTAATTTTAGACCTACACTACCATTTAAAAGTTTTAGAAGATGTCTCTTCTGCTCACCAAGACTGCATTTATTTGATCCAAAATACAGTAAAAACAGTGATATTTTGAACTACTTTTACAATTTAAAGGAACAGTTTTCTATTTGAATATACTGTAAAATGCATTTGTGATCAAAGCTGAATTTTCTTCGGCACTATCCAGGAGTTTTCTCACTTGTGTATCGTGCTGTCTTTCAAACACGCAGAAAAGTGAATGACTTTGTTTTTAAGGCACAGTCGGGGGCGTTTACCATTTGATTTGATCATCTCAGTACATTAGCGTATGAATGACGCTCTCTACTGGTGGGTGTGATCAAATTAGAGATAATTAGCTGAGTCATTAAAAACTGTACATTGCTTTGTTTCATACAGATTACATTGCAGGAGAATATTTGTTTTAAATTTGAATTGTTTTTTTAAAAAGTA
This sequence comes from Moxostoma hubbsi, assembly GCA_032164185.1. Taxonomy (NCBI): domain Eukaryota; kingdom Metazoa; phylum Chordata; class Actinopteri; order Cypriniformes; family Catostomidae; genus Moxostoma; species Moxostoma hubbsi. The sequence continues at coordinate 16,096,321 of JAVLUX010000049.1, read as the reverse complement.
GACATTTTAAGCTTTCTTTTGACTTATGTTTCATGTTTTTGTTATAAGTATTCGCAGAGTTTCATTTTTTTTTGTGACGCGTTTCAGAAATATGCGTGCGAACCCAGAGACTGCTTACAGCTCAACCTTTTTATTTTCTTTCTTTTACAAAAGCACAAGGTTCTGTTTTTATTGTGAGTGTACACAAATAAAAGTAGACCCTTTATAGTTTCTAATGATGTCTTACGCTTATCTGTATGCCCCAAAATGATGGAGAATTTTATGTTGTTTCCACTCTAATGACAAAAAAAAAAACAGCAGTACGTGCCGGCGCATCCGTCGACCCCAGAGGTTTAAAATGTGTTGTGGCTTTTGACTGTGCTCTCACCTCTTAATGTTTTCATGTGTTGGACAGCCATGCGCAGTACAGTGAGTTTGTCCAGCTTTCGAGACATGGCATTGCAAGTGGGGACTAATGATGCCAACTCATCTATAAAACTGTTCATCTTATCTCTGCGTCTCTTCTCTATCTGACTGTGAGCCTCCCTAAAAACAAAAATGGTTAGCAATTTAGCTACCAGTTAAACAACAAACAACAAATTCAATCATTTACAGATGGCATGTTAGGAGGAAAAAAGACAGCATTCACTTGGTGGTCATCTATACTCTTACCTGGCATTTTTTATCCGGCCCGGATGGTCATCCCTGGATTCAGGAGAAAAGATTGACATAGTATTTACCAATTAACCAACATTTCTTCAGATCTATAAACTATATGTTACATATAATAGCATATAATTCATATTACTTTACCTTGCGAGTGTCTTATCTTTGTCAATGTCCATGCTATCGCTGTAAAATTGAAAAGAGCAAAATTGTGACAAAAATGAACACAATGTGATAAATGTAAATTAGGCTTATTTTTAAAATCTCATCAGTAGGGATATGATTACATGATTGTAATTAAGAAATCAAAATGTACTCACTCAAATGAAAAACCATCAATTCTGTAAAATAAGAAACAATGTTCACCTTACTAAACACCATGTAATATAAACACTTATGATAGTAAATATTATTATTTTCCTTAAGACAAATTAAAGGTGCGGTAAGCAATTCTTTTATGGAATGTTGTGCAGAAAATGTTCCTTCTCCCTGGAAGTTAACACTGAAATAAGTGTCCTGTGATATCTCTCCGGTCTCTGTGACAGAAAAATGTGGCTGCGGACACATTCTGTAATCAGCCAATCAGACTTTGATGTGCTTTTTGCCTGAAAAACATTTCACGCATTCTCATATACGTAGTAATTGAAGTGGAACATTCAGGTGTATTGTCATATTCGGATTACTAACAGTTGACGGCTGAGGGCGATACTTTGCTACTTTGGTGTTTTACAACTGTGAGAAGATGCACTTGGTCTCCACAGTATCTTTGAAGGGCGGAGTTTTGCAAAGAGGAGGCATGACTAATTCAATGGCGGAGTCTCGTGGAAGTTCCAGAATGGCTAAAACGCATACAGCACCTTTAATATCAGGGTGATTTCATGCTAACTGCTAACTGAGAAAACATCTAAAAAAAACCTTTGAGATTCTAATTTAAATAGCATTACGTTTGTCAGCATTATTTTTCACTAATTGCTTTCAAATTTCCTGACAATTTGTATGAAATCTTCAAACTGAAAATAGTTCAAAAACGATTTTCCATAATATAGTTTTGAAATGGAAAAGTACAAAATAGCTCAAAAGTTAATTTGTCCAAAAAACAAAAACAAACCCACAGACATGGAAACTTCTGCCAAGACTTAAAATGACTTGTATCAGATAATTTATTAATAATCAAGGTAACAGGGGGTCTGGGTAGCTCGGCGAGTAAAGACGCTGACTACCACCCCTGGAGCCAGAAGTGTGAATCCAGGAAGTATTGAGTTACTCCTAAGCAACCAAATTGGCCAGGTTGCTGGGGTGGGTGGACTCACATGGGGTAACCTACTCATGGTCGCTATAATGTGGTTCGCTCTCGGTGGGGCGTGTGGGGAGTTGTGCATGGATGCTGCGGAGAATAGTGAGAAGCCTCCACATACGCACTATGTCTCCGCAGTAAACTGCTCAACAAGCCACGTGGATCCACAAGATGCGCAGATTGACGGTCTCAGATGCGGAGGCAACTACGCCACGACGAGGACTTAGAGCACATTGGGAATTCCAAATACGGGAGAAAATCAAAAAAATAAAATAAATAATAATAATCAAGATAACAAGTCTAAAATATTTTTTGTGTGTTATTTAAAACAAAAGTCCAGTAAAATTGACAAACTACTGTATGGCTGTTGACAGTTATGTAATTATCAAATAATTTTTATTAATATTTCGTTATCAATATAATATTATAATTTGATAATATCTTTATTTTTTATTTTATTTATGAAATGTGGCATTGCTCAGACATTGACTGTGGTCGAAATGGCATACTACCATACTATTACTATTTTGTCTTCAAAAAATAGCTAAAGACACATTTTTTCGAGAGCACTTGGCCATACACTCCTGAAACTCTTATTTATGTCTTGGATAATATTTTTCTGATGCAATTAAAACTTTGTAATGCAACACTTTTCATGCTACTGTCTCCTTAAGATTAATTGCTTATGTTGTTTCCTTCCTCATTTTGTAAGTCGCTTTGTATAAAAGCATCTGCTAAAAATAAATGTAAATGTATTACTGTCATACATAGATATGGCAGAGGCAGTAAGAGTAGATTGGATAGTATGGCATTCTAAACTTGCCCACATTTTGCAACACTTATTGTTTGTCAACTGGCGCGTGGTGAGCAAAGGGAAGAGGGCATTTTCGATTCATTCCAATGAGAGCTGAGTGCCACTCTGGCGAGGTGGATTCTCTTTGGAATTAATAAAAAATGCCCACTTCGCTTCACTCACCACGCACCAGTGGACACATCCATTTATGATAGGATGACCATAAATGCTACAATATTACGTGTTAGCAAACATTAACTCACTGATATTCAGTGGTGCTGCCCTTCCTCTTGCGGGTGTAGTCCATGCCCGTGGTGCCAATAGAACTGCTGATGAGGTCCGCAGAGCTCTGGGACATGAACTCATTCATTGTGGAGGAAATGTCCATTCTTTGGTCTGCCATTAGATCATCTTTAGACCAACAGAAGAAGAAAAAAACCTATTCATTCAAAAAACATTAGTCACTAACTGCAACTCTTCAAAAGCTAAAAAAAAAGGCTAAATGCATTATGTGTATATATATGTGTGTAGAGGACACAAGACACTTACTGCACAAATTCAATCAAGCAGCTGTTCAAAACATGTCCCTCCCCCTGCAGCAGGATCCTGTCACCGGAGAGAAGAAATCAAAATTCAGTTGTGTTTACAATAATCAAATTTGTTGAGTTTCCAGAGAGAACAAACCCTTCATTTCACTGAAAATTGACTTATATTCTGGGTTATTTCTCAGCAATACCTTCTTATGCCTTATGATGACTTGGAATATGGTGCACTAGATTTTGATGATACTTTTGGGTCCTTTTTTTTTAGCCAAATCCTCTGCCACGGACAGAGAAAATCGTAAAAACAACCTTTATGTTCCACAAATGGAAAAAGTCATATTGGTTTTGAACAAAATAAGGGGTGAATAAATTAAACTTTTTTTTTTATTTTTATTTTTGGGTGATATATTTCTTTAATTGATGGCAATGACAAATCAACTTCATTTTCACAATTCTCTCTCAAACCCACTCACATACACAACTAGGTTGAATGGGCGATTTTCATCAATTACCTTTACTGGTTGCCAGGAAACCCTTTGAAAGCATGCAATTTAGGCCACATTTAGATTAGAGAAAAGCAATTAGAAGAAAAACCTATTTTCTCTATGCGTAAATGAAACCAGAGTCCCTGCTATTCAAGTGTTATTTTCTGCTGAACTGAACAAAGTGCTCGCAGACCTTCCAATCAGGTGTGTTTAAAAGCCCACGCTGGGTGACGGTGATGATGCACCATCCATTTTGAAAGTGTATCTCAAGCTAAACTTTATCCAGTCTAAACATAGGTGTTAAAACAATCTGTGTTTTTATTCCATATTTAGGTCAAGCATACTGATGCAGAGTCGATGCACCACAATCACTTCACCAGTCTCTAAATAATCTATTCTTGAATGTGTGGGCTTGCATTCATCGCTTCAACTGCCAAAAATTAAAAACAGATAAATAAACAGGAAGAAAGCGTCAAGAAAAAAGGACAAAAGTAGATCAGTTTATTCCATTAAATAAAAAAAGTACATAAAAAAATGTTCCAAGTTCAATCCAAGTACTCAATTAATTTCGACTTGTCTCTCCTTTTCTTTAAAAAATAAAATAAAAATCTGCATTACAGTATACTATATAGCCAAAAGACAAGATCAGTCCACACCATTTGTGGTATAATGTTGATTACCACAATAACAAAGTGCCCACAGAACTACGACTTATATGTTAACATGATTTTAGTGTGATTACCAGCATTACAGTGTTTTACCAGATTACGGTGATTATCAGTGTTACGTTGACATGACAAAGTTGTAATATTCGATATAACTTTACACATGTAAGGTTTGTAAACGTTTGTATGACATTAAAATCACGTTAATGTTTACGTCTTGTGGCTATACTTTTGAAACAGTGTGCATTTTAATGTTTATGAACGGTCCCCATTCACTTCCATTATAAGTGCTTGACTGTTACCATGTTTTTTAATTTTTTTTAACTAAATGAGGAGCGAATCAAAATTATTTGCTGTGGTAATCAACATTATGTCACAAATGCTGTCGATTGCGCTTAACTTTTATTGAACCTGAAACATTCCTGTAAACCTAATTTGTATAGCTGATGTTTTAGCTGATTATAAAAAGATTACTTTATATACTTTATAAACAATACACCTCGTATAAATTAGGCTACACCTGAAATTACTCTTGAAACCGAAAGCCAGACAACACCACTTTGAGTTTTTGTACAGAAACACAAACAATGCACTATATAGTTTAGGTAATTTTATGTGTGGATGAATTAAATTATGTCCTTAAGTTATAAAAGGGAATAAATAGTGAAGCCATCATTTTGAAGTGTGTTACACCTTAATGATGAGTGTCTGATGTGATGCAGCACTTTACTTAAGGAACGCAGTTACTTCAACTACCTATACTGTGCACTACACACCTGTCTTACAATATGGAAGCACCATTGAACAGAACTTGTTGGACTTGTCATGAATGAAAAAGCAAACTGTTTCCTGAGGTATTGTGAATAGAAATATATATAATTGTGGAGCGTGCATTAATATACATTCACTGAGCACTTTCTTAGGAACACTATGGTCCTCGATGTGGTCATCTGCTGTTGTAGCCCATCCACCTCAAGGTTCGACGTGTAGCTGAGATGCTATTCTGCTCACTACGTTTGTACAGAGCACTTATCTGAGTTACCGTAACCTTTCTGTCAGCTCGAACCAGTCTGTCCATTCTCTGTTGACCTCTCTCTTCAACAAGGTATTTCTGTCTGCAGAACTTAATGACTGAATCACTGAATGTTTTTTTGTCTTTGGCACCATTCTGTGTAAATTCTACAGACTGTTGTGCGTGAAAATCCCAGAAGATCAGCAGTTACAGAAATACTCAAATCAGCCCATCTGGCACCAACAAACATGCCACGGTCTAAATCATTGAAATCAAATTTTTTTCCCCATTCTGTTGATTGATGTGAACATTTACTGAAGCTCCTGATATATCTGCATGATTTTATGCATTAAATTGCTGCCACACGATTAGCGGATTAGATAATTGCATAAATACGTACGTGTACAGGTGTTCCTAATAAAGAGCTCAGAGAGTATATATACAGCAGGGTTGTCGGTACATTTTACAATAAAGTTCCATTTGTTAACATTAGTTAACAACATTAGTTACCATGAACTAACAATGAAAAATACTTATTAAGCATCTATTAATCTTAATTACTTTTAATGTCAACAAAAGTCATTTTTAAATCAAAAGCATATTACATGTATATGTTAACATTAGTTAATGCACTATGAACTAACATGAACTAACAATGAACAAATATTATTTTTACTAACAGCTCCAGTGCATGCTGTCAATAAAGGAAAAAGGGGGCATACCAAATATTAATAATTTCTAGAATTGATCGTTTAATTTTTTCCACCAATCTTTATAACAGAATTTGTAATATAAATGTGTATGTGTGTTTTTAGCTATTTCACTAGTAGTCTTTTGGACACCACTGCATATAAACCCAGTTATCTTTGGCAAGTACTCAGTATAAAGACAAAAGGAAGGCACATTTGAATGGTGACCAGTCTCACACCCGCGATCTGATCCCTGAAACTGGCCTCTTGGCTCTCCATATGGAACAAATTGGACATAAATCAACAGCAATGGGAAGCATGCCGATTACATTGATTAACATATAATAGACAGTCGATAACAGCCCTGTCTCCAAACCTTATTAGCTTCATTCCTAGACAGTATTGTTAGGCATCGCAGTGCCTATGATGCCCAAAAAGGGTTTCTAGGTAGGCAGCTCACCAGGTTTTAAGACACATCCACAATGCAGAAGGCAAACAACATAATCCGTATGTCTGAAACATGAAAGCAACCACCTTTCAAAAAGTGACCAACCCAAACAAGAGGATAAATCACACTTACAAATCATTCGCTCTTTTCATCCATCTTAAAGAGAACGCAACCCATTAACCTCAGATCGACGATGGGTGTTGTTTTGTGGCTAGTCAAACCAAAACGCATATTATGCTATGATTTGTTACTTTTTTAATCAGACAGAACACGATTGTTTAGGTTGTGGTGGCAGCTAGACCTGCTGTAAGGTATTCAACCTGAGAAATGTCACTGATGTCCCTCCTACTGATATCAATATGCGAGCAGACAAAAAAACTGAACATAATTCATCGATAAGCGATACGCGATAGTTAGAAACAACATTCAAATGTTAGGTCGTCATACCTACCGGAGGAATAGCTCAACATCACAGTTTATTTCGGTTATTTGACGGCCGGTCCGTGAAGAACTGTGACATAAACGGAATCAGTCTCTGACCTACTTTTCTTCCTTTCGTGACACTGTCGAACCACTAACCTATATTTTTCAACCAATGAGCACTTTGGATAAATATTTGCTCTTGTTGCGGCCAATCAGAGTGACGGTTACAGATGACGACAAAATGATTGACACGCACAGTAGCCAATCAAACCAATCAATCTCACGCTTCACCGACATGGCCGAGGATCCCACTAAGGAGTGGTTCTCAACGCCACCAGTTGTTGCATGTTGCTGCATTGTTTCGCATTGAGTTGTTCATTAGATAAATTTATATGATTGGAAATCTAGGGCTTATATTATTTGCGGGGAATGATGATGGAGGGAGTGTTAAAGAAATTATGCTAAAGATTGGAATATATGTTTGTAACCTGTCCTCTTGTCTTGCTCACTGGCTGAAAACAAAGAATGCTTAGTGGTGTAGCGGATACAATAACGGACTAAATAAATAAATAAAACAACAAAAATGGAGGGAAATTATTCATTGTTATGTCATATGAAACGTTGTAAGAATCAGAAGAATGTATATAAAACTACTTTGCTGTTGAATGAAACCAAATGAAAATGAGTTACTATTAATGTATTTTAAATAGGTTTATGTATTGTAGACATAACCAAACATACATTCACATAATTGGAACAAATGAATTAATATGGGTGGTTATAAAAATTTGAAAGAGTCTTATGATGTGTTTCATTTCATTTGCTAACAACTAAATAGCCAAATGGGAATATTAATATCTTATATTATATTATATGATTATTGTTGTTGTTGTTCTTACATGATTATAAAGATGTTATAGATATGAAAACATTAACCATTCTTAATATCGAGTTGATTCAATTAGCTGTTTAGTATTTTTTATATATATATTTGAATGCTATATGATCATTTATATATATATATATATATATATATATATATATATATATATATATATATATATATATATATATATATATATAATAAATTATTTCCCTTAATAAAAAAACAAATTTTATTTTACACAGTGTTATTAACATTTTATCAATTCATGTATTTTAATTCAAATTCACCAGACATTCGCAAGATACCTTTATTGCGTACATTGAAAAATCTAAATTATTTTTAGTTGTAAATACAATTCTACCAAGAACATAAGAGAGGAGAATGACTGGTATAAATAGACTATTAAATCATGTACAAATAAATTCACCTTTTCACCTTTTCAAAAAGGCATTAATTGTACAATCAACCTAGTCAATCTACAATGGAGGGCTCTGCATAAACATGAACAACATCAACAGCAGCAGAAAATAAATTAAATAAATGTATATAAATAAATAATTTATATATATATACATATACATATACATATATATATATATATATATATATATATATATATATATATAAGAACTAAATGACAGGGGATGTCAAGTTTCAGAAGGCTCAGAAGCAGAGTAACAGTATTTATTGAAATTATTTATTTAAATCTTCTCTGGCGGAGAACAAACAGTACTGTGGCGTGTAAACAGGCTGAGATAAGTCCAACAAATGATAAATCTTGGATGGATCAAGGCTGGAGATCAGACATAATAAGTGTAACCTGGAGATAGAAGTCCAACGTGAGAAACAGCAAAAACTAGGAAAAAAGATACAAAACAAACAAAACAAAACCGACAGGAAATATAAGACTGATTGAACAGGGAAAAAAACAAAACAAGGAGATCAGCAGCCCACAGATGTATGCTGGAGCCACCACTCGACGATGATTGGCAGCAGCCTTGGTACGTCCCTTGGCGCTAAGAAGAGCCTGTCTGGCCCTCCTCCAGGTGTGCCGACTCCACTGAATATAGGCATGGGCAGAGGGAGCCTGCAGCTCCTGTGAAGGAAACAGAGGTTGATAACCCAGGCAACATTGAAATGGGAAAAGTCCAGTAGATGACACAGGAAGGGAATTGTGAGTGTATTCAGACCACATCAAGTGGAGTGACCAGGAGGAAGGATTGTGGGAAGCCAAACAGTGGAGCATCCACTCAAGATCCTTGTTAGCTCACTCTGTATGTCCATTGGTCTGTCGACAGTTCTCCCTCCAAAAAGACCACGTCCACCGGCAAACCATGAAGCTGAAAGACGTGGTCTAACACCATCAGTGCCGTTTCCTTAGCTGTGGGCAATTTGGAAAGGGGAATAAAGTGAACCGCCTTGGAAAAAAGATCTTCACCCACTGAACAGGGGCAAACTCATCACATATTCCAGGGGCGGGAGGGAATGGGAAGTGATTGGAGTAGACCAATGGGATGTTTGTTACTGGACTTATTATTGGCAAAGTCTCAGCAAGCCCCCATGAACCAGCAGATGTCCTCCACCATGGCAGACCAACAAAATCGCTGGTGGATGGCAGCCAGCGTTCTCCTAACTCCTGGATGAGACATCAACTTGGTTGAGTGGCCCCACTGGAGAATGGCAGTCCGGACCAAGTCAGGAACAAATAGCAGACCTGCTGGGTACCCCCCAGGTACCCCGACCCCAACCATGGCCTCCCTAATGCACTGTTCAATGCCCCAGATGACGGCCCCCACCACAACATCCGAGGAAAGGATGCCATCAGGTGAGAAGCCATCGTCCACAACAGCAAACTGACATGAAAGAGCATCTGGCTTAAGGTTCTTGGAGCCAGGACGATAAGGGTGTAATTGAAGCACCCAAAAAAAGTGCCCACCGGGCCTGCCTAGAGTTGAGCCTCTTGGCTGATTGAATACACTCCAAGTTCCTGTGATCGGTCCAAACCAAAAAAGGAACAGCCACACCCACCAACCAGTGACACAACTCCTCCAGTGATATCTTAACCACCAACAATTCCCTGTTCCCGATGTCATAGTTCTGCTCAGCTGGGGACAGACGGTGAGAGAAAAAAAGTACAAGGATGCAATTTCTAATCAATGGGGTCCGCTGGGAGAGTACATTGGATGCATTCACCTCCACAATGAACTGTCTTTCAGGGTCCGGTCTCACCAAAAAAGGGGCGGAAGTAAATAGTCTCTTGAGGTTATCAAAAGTGGACTTGGCTACAGGTGACAACTGAAAGCGAATACTTGTAGAGGTAAGCGCAGTAAATGGCGTGGCTACCTGACTGTTATTATGGATATATCTCCTGTAAAAATTAATAAAACCAAAAAAACTGCTGTAATTCTTTGCGAGAGTCAGGAACCGGCCAATAGGAAACGGTTCTCACCTTAGATGGATCCATGCGGATCCCCTCCACTGAGATGATGTGCCCCATGAACAGAACTGACTGGAGGTGGAATGCACATTTCTCCACCTCAACAAACAGCTGATTCCAAAAGCCACTGCAGCACTTGTCAGACATGCTGGATATGTACTTGGAGAGAGGGAGAAAACAAATCTGAATATCGTCCAGGAATATCGTCTCTAAGCACGTCATTGACAAATGCCTGGAAGACGGAAAGAGCGTTGGTCAAACCAAAGGGCATGATCTGATATTCAAAGTGCCCTGTGGGAGTATTAAATGTCATCTTCCACATATCACCCTCCCTAATCCGAAACAAATGATGTTGAGGAGATTACATTTTGTGAAGAACCAAGCCCCTTGCAAGACCTCGAAGGCTGAAGACATAAGAGGCAGGGGTAGGACAAAGTGAGCATTGGCTTTTATTGGACAGTTCTTTGAAAAATGTCCCTTTCTCCCACGGTACAGATATAATCCATTAATGATGTGGTGCTGTCTCTGCTCTGTTGTGAGGCGGGTTCTGCAGACCTGCATGGGCTCTGGATTGGGGGGTGGATTAGGAGACAGATGAGTTTCGAATGCTGATGGCAATGGTGAGAGAGCTGATGGTCCATCTGGATGGCAAAGTCTACCAAATCATTGAAATGGGTAGGTAAGTCCAAAGCAAACATCTCATCCTTCACCTCCTCCGCTAGCCCATGCCAGAACATGTCAAACTGGGCCGCCGCATTCCAGTTGGTGGCTGCCATCAGAGTGGGAAATGCAATAGAAAACTCTGCCACAGACTGCTCCCCATGACATAAAGCCACCATTTGACGGGCAGACTCCTTACCAAACACAGATCAAAAAACCTTGAGCATCTCCTCAAAATGGAGCTTTCGCCTTCCACACCGTGGTAGCCCACTGGCGAGCACGGCCATCCAACAGAGTGATGACATAAGCAATTTTAGCATTTTCTGAGGTGAAGGTGAGAGGTTGGAGAGAAAACACCATAGAACATTGGATCAGGAATGATTGACATGTTGTAGGCTCACCTGTGTAGCAGGAAGGAGGATTTACTCATGGCTCTGGTATGAATGAGGTAGGAGTGGTTGTTTTGGTGGAGGTGGCGGCAGCTGCGGTGGCGATGGTGGACCTAACCGCATCTTGATCAACCCGCAGCCCATAGAGCTGACTGGTGATGTCAGAGATATGGGCAGAAATCGCATCAACTGCTTGTCTGGCCACTGCTAGCTGATCTTCATATTGATCCAGTAGTACCTTGAAACTGATTTTTTCACTGAATCCTCTGCTGAGTCTATGCTGGGCAGATTGTTCTGTCAGGTTTCAGAAGGTGAGGTATGATGATAACAGTATTTATTGAGGGAAAAACACAGATAACCAACACAATGAAAATCTTCTCCGATGGAGAACAAACAATACTGTGGCGAGAAAATCCAACAGGCAAAGATAAATCCAAGGCTGGAATTGTCAGTTGAAACTGCACAGTGAATATCTGATGCAAGTGTCACGGTCCTGTCACTCTGTCAGTTGGGGTTTTTGTCTGACAGGACCGTGGCATTATCATCCCATGTCTGGAGAATATTGTCTGTGTCTTGACTTCCTGTCTGGTTCGGTTTTGGTCTGTGTCGAGATCTGGGCACTCATGCTCCATGTCTGTCTGATATTGACATGGGTGCGTCACGCTTATGTCATCTTGACAGCATGTACTCACGTCAATAGTTTATGTCTGTTTCTCGCAAACATGGGTTCACCTCGTGTCGCGCTTGCATTGCGTTGTGTGCCTAGGTCACAAGTTGTCTTCACGTTGTGCTGAGGTTCTGAGATTCTGAGATTTCGGTCTGAGATTTCTGGTTTGTGTGTGTCCGAACTCTCGCACAGGTGTCCCGTCTTGTTTTTGTCGCCTGTTGCGTGCATCGCATGGCGTTTGTCTCATGATGTACACTCAGGTTTCTTTCAGTGTAAGAATGCGTGGCATCGCTTTGTTTGATGTTGCTATGCATTTTCTCATCTTGTTTGTGGGTTGGCATGGGTGTATATTGCCTTATTGTCTTGGTGATGTGCGCTCATCCCATTCTGGTGTTTTGTTGTCTTGTGAGAGCATGTGGCTTTGTTTTGTTTCTGTTTCGCCATGTGTCCCTCCTTGTTTTCCCATTATTAGTTTATTAGTCACACCTGCCCTGTCTTGTTAACCTGTTGATTTCTCTCCCTATTTTAGTCTTCTAAAAACAGTTATGTGTATTTTTTTGTTTATTCCAGTCCGTCTATTGGTCTAGTTTCCTGTTCTGTTCAACCCTACCCAGTCCGGTCGGTCCTGTTCCCTGTTGCCTTCTGCCCCAACCCTGGATTACCTTTAGCCCCTACGGGTTAGTTTATGTTTGTTTTAGCCCTTTTTTGTTTTAATAAATCCTTTTTTTTTTTTAACTCCATGCTTGGGTCCTGAGCCTCAACCTCAATCCTTGACAGCAAGAGCTACAGGGTTGACTTTCTCAGTGGCGAATTGCTGAATAGCAACAAAAGTGTGTAAGCATCACATCACAACAAATCCAAGGCTGGACAAAGCCAAGGCTGGAAATCAGACAGAAAACACAGGTATATCCTGGAGATAGAAGTCCAACATGAGAAACAGCAAAAACTAGAAAAGATATGAAACAAAAAAAAAAACAAAAAAAACAAAATTGACAGGAAATATAATAGGCCTACACATTGAACAGGGCAAACGGCAGGAGACAATCTGGCACAAGTCAGCACACAAAGGGAGAATAAAAAGGGACTGCAATTAAGAGAAAATAGACAGAAGGTGCAACAGATGATGAGCAGTAATCAGCATGGAGGGTGTGCTGCCAGGTGAACTGTCAAAACAAAATACACACAAGAAAGGGGAAAAACAAATGACAAGTAGAACAGCGGCAGATCACTCGACAGCCCTGACGGGACATCTCCATAGCTTTTACAAAAATATATTTGACGAATAAATCCAATAATTTCAATGCTTATTTTTTTCATTCTTATCAGAGCTTCTATATGTTAATTTAATTCATTCTTAAATACGTTGTATACATTAACAGTGGAGGATCTTTTTAGGCTCTTTTGAAATGAGCAAGTTCTGTGCAGAATCGATCATGGGTGATCAGCAGCCGGTTCATGCCGCTTAGAAAATTGCGACTTGCTGTAATATCATGGTGACGTATGCCAAAAAAGTCTTGTGAGAGCGAAGCAGGCGAAGTTGGATTTTTTTCAGCTGCAAACTGCAAGCATGATGGGAAACGACTTGCTGACGACACAGCTTAATGCACATTGGCTTAAACACCCGTGATGAAATCCTATACTCTAAAAACAGGAAAGCTATCAAGACCTTGCATCTATTTACCCTGTTTAACATCTTTCAGTGCTGATTTGTGATCCTTTTTTTTTTTAATTAATTTTTTTTTTTTTTGTTTATTTTTTTTGTCAGCCCTATGCTCCCCTGGTAGTATCTTCCCTTGTGAATTATATGTTTTCCATACTGTTTGTCAATGAAAGCATCAATAAAAAAAGAAAGAAAGAAAGAAAAACAACCATGATGAAAAACAAAACAGCACTGAAAACATGTAAAGTTTTAAAAGAACTCAAATGTATGTAAAATATTATGTCTGGCAATGTAACATATTATAATGTGACCTCTTATAACCTCCTGTAACTTATATTATAATGTGACCATGTTCATGATGTGATTTTTAGTTCTCTTCTAAAATGTTTGATTTTTTTAAAATCTCTAATATAATGTTTTATGTGTATAAATTATCTGTGAATATTCCCAACACTCATATGTGTTTTTTATGAATATTTTATTTTTTTTATTAGATTTCTTAAATATCTAAAATACATGTCTTTTTAAAACTAAAAATGGATGAAAAGACACGTCTTAATGGCTAAATTAATTAACTGGTACATTAAATGTATTTTTAATCATATTTATAGCAACAGAATTTAAATTATATTCAATTGATCAGCAACAGCGCATGAACGTAAATCCCGCGATAACTACCTTTGATCTCGAATGTTTTTTTTTTTTTTTAATAAACAGAATTAAAATACAAACATTTATGGCATAATTCGATAATCATCCATATGTTCTCCGTGTTGATACAGCATATGTAAAAACAAACCACGCACAATAAAATAAATAAATAATAATAAAAAAACAAAGAATAATAAGAATAATAATAATAATAATAAAAAAGAGAAAAGAGTGAGGATCTTAATCTAGTAACATAAACAAGTTAAAGAAAAAAAAGGCAGAAAAAAGTTTCAGGCATTTCTGTCTGTCATCCATTGAAGAGATTTTGCAAATCATTCAGATCATTCTTCCATCCGGTGAAATGGGGTTTAATCTTTAAGTATTTACATCTGTGGATAAAGTGTTTTTTGATCTCGAATGTGTCTGATCCAGAACGGGAAGTGAGAAATGCCCGACTTGACAGCACATTTCACTCCTCCCCAGACTGCAGCCGTCTATTTTTCAAGGCGAAGCGTTTGGCAACTCGAACGAGATTACCATTTTGTCATGGTCACATGTAAACCAACATTTGACGTCATCATCGTGCGTGTCTTGTCGTCAGACCGGACGTTTAATATTTACCTCCAGATATGCTAGTTTAACAGCATTCAGAATTGTGATTTAATATCTCACTCTGCGTGTAAGTTACAATGTAAGACGTTAGCCAGCTTTCCATTCTACATTTCCCTTGAGAACCAACTGAACGATCAACAAAATAAACTCGCTGCAGCAGTCAAGTGAGTTTAATATGGTTCTATACGTAGTTGCATAGTTATGTATTACACATTCGTATAGATGATAAATATGTCTACGCTTGTGTTGACTGCATAGATTCACCATGGGCGCTGAACAGAGTGGAGATGCTGAAAATAAGCATTCAGACTTCAATGCTTCAGGTGCTGAACATTATATCGGTAACACTTGAGTTTTACCTTCGGATATTATGTTATTGTTCTGCAATATGTTATACATGGGAATGGTTATCATTATATTCTTTCATATCTTTGTGTCCTCGTCATTGCCTTGTTGTTTCAGTTGTACCCTCTCCAGCCAAGCAAAGAGCAAAAATGGATGACATAGTAGTCGTTGCCCAAGGAAATCCATCATTACGGAACATCCAGAATGATCCAGATGTCATAAAGCTACAAGAAATTCCTACCTTTCAACCTCTTCTTAAAGGTACAGAGCAGTCCACATGACAACTGATAGTAGTGGCTTCTCATAATTGATTTGATGCCATTCAGTATCAGACCCTGATTTTGCTCTCAGGTGTGCTCAGTGGTCAGACCTCCCCCAGTACTGTCTGCCTGGAGAAGTTAGATGCTGCACAGGTTCTGCAGCTGTGTGTCCGATACCAGGATCATCTGCACCAGTGTGCGGAGGCTGTAGCTTTTGACCAGAATGCTCTGGTTAAGAGGATAAAAGAGGTATTCGCCATTCCTTTCTACTGATCTTTTCTACTAAATGTTTCTCTATGCCTATTGTAAAATAAAATGTTTGGTCATTCATTCCATTGCTAGATGGATCTGTCAGTGGAGGTGATATTCAGCATCATGCAGGAGAGGCAAAAACGTTACGCCAAATACGCAGAGCAGATCCAAAAGGTCAATGAGATGTCCATGATTCTGAGACGCATCCAGATGGGCATTGACCAGACGATACCACTGATGGAGCGTCTCAATAACCTACTGCCTGAATGTGAGCGCCTGGAACCCTTCAGCATGAAGCCTGATGACATCAAATAGAGTTGTCATGCCACTACACAGTGGGTTCATACTTTATGACTGGTGCTTTGTAGAGACCCATCTCAGGTCATCTCTTGTTGTTTACCAATGGAGCTTTCCACTTTGCACTCTGAAAGGCAATAAGCTTGCCTAGATCAGGTGTTATTTGACCACAAAACAAGTTGTACTGTGCAAAATGCATGGAAGAAATATAATACAGAAATGCTTGTGTATATATTTACCTAGGCCTTATTGAGTGCTTTTAACGGGCATGAAGAAATACATGATGAATATACTTCATATGGAATTTAAATGTCATTTAATGAGAAATATTGTCATTAATGCATTTGGCGCTCTTGCACTCAAGAGTCGATTCATAGGTGGATGTCACTGAGGTCAATGGCATTAAATTGTTTAAAAAATTTGTTTTCAAGAGAGATTTATTATTTACAAATGATTATTAAACAGTCACATATTATTTATGATTAATAGAGAACAGAAAAAACTCACAGCATGTTTCAGATTCTGATATTTGCATAAAATGTTAATAATTCATGCCATTTAGTGTTGTAGTATTATCACATTATGAATGTAACATTGGTCACAATACAATTGTTTTGAAATTCTCAGTGGCATTTTTTATTGTCTATTTTATTTCCTAATTTAAGACTGTTGATAACATTATATAATAACATTCATTATTAATATGAATTATTAATACATTATTAAAGGTGCACAGTAATTTTTTCCTCATTAAAAAGTTTAACTCCTGAAGACATTACATTAATAGTAAAGTATGTACTAGTAAATCATGGGAACTCACACTAAAATTAGGTTTCCAGTCATATCAGTAACCTTATAAAAGCTGTTTTATTCTACATGGAGAGGGTCCGCACATGGGGGCTGCCATATTAGATTCACATGACCAGCTGAATAATGCTCATTTAATCTCAGTAATTGTGCTGTTATTGGATGCTTTCACTAATTGATTAAAGTAATCATGGCTGACTGAATGCTACATTTCTACAATGGCATCTGAAACTGAAAACTATTGATTTGAAATGATGCTGCATCCAAGCCACTAGGTGTCAGTGTCCAAGAAGTCCAAGATGACTCAAAGACAAAAGCTACTGAGTGCACTTTTAATTAATAATAATATTAATGACTTACATATTTACACTGATCTGCAAAGTATTATATAATATTTGCTAATGATTAATTAATTATTAATGAAAGTTATGAAATGTTACCAGGTTATTGAAATATGGTTAAAATAATGTTAAAACATGATATAGAATTTGAGGAATTTAATTTAGTTAATTTTTACATACACTTTTTTTTTGGACTGATATTACGTTTTGATTATGTTTTGGTGTACCTATATTTATATTTTTCTGATTAATTGGTTACGAATCTACAGCATAGACTGTAAAAAAAGAGATCTACAGACACTTTGCGCCATCTCGTGGGTATGTAAAGAATACATTCACATTACATTTTTGCATACTGAAATTTCTTCGAAATAGTTTTTTCCCCCTCAATGTTTCGCCAGGAAATACGGTTTATTTCTCTACTGTCCATTCAATAGGAAACAGTGGCGTTAACAAATAATCTATCTTAAAGGTATTTTTAACCCAAAAATGAAATGAATTCTCTCATCTACTCACCCTCATGCCATACCAGATGTGTATGACTTTCTTTTTTCTGTTGAACACAAACGAAGATTTTTAGAAGAACATTTCAGCTCCGTAGGTCCATACAGTTCAAGTGAATGGTGGCCAGAATTTTTAAGTTTTAAAAAGCAAATAAAGGTAGCATAAAAGTAATCCATAAGATTCCAGTGGTTTATTCCATATCTTCAGAAGCAACATGATAGGTGTGGGTGTGAAATGGATCAATATTTAAGTCCTTTTTTACAAAAATTTTTTCTCCCTGCCTAGTGGGTGGCGATATGCACAAAGAATGCGGATAACAAAGAAGAATGTGAACGTGAAGAGTGATAGTAAAAAAGAACTTAAATATTGATCTGTTTCTCACCCAAACCTATCATATTGCATCTGAAGTCATTGATTTAACCACTGGAGACATTTGGATGACTTTTATGCTACCGTTATGTGCTTCAAAGCTTCAAAGTTCTGGCAACCATTGTATGGACCTACAGAGCTGAATTATTCCTCTAAAAATATTTATTTGTGTTCTGCTTAACAAAGAAAGTCATACACATCTGGGATGACGTCAGGGTGAGTAAATTATGAGAATTTAAATTTTTGGGCGAATTATCCCTTTAATGTAATTTAATGTTATTTTGGTCACGTATGCTGACAGTTAAAAAAAAAATCTACTAGCGTAAAACTCCTGACATTATATTGACATATACTGTAACGTGTTTACTTCGTTTTAATGCATTTACCATCATATTTGTAATCACACCTCTGAACACCACTTATTTATAAAAAAGAAACAGTTCACTCTCCGTGCCAGCAGGTGGAGATAAAGAGAGCCTCAACGTAACGCACAACAGAGTGAGATGAAATCTGGTCAAAATAACATGGCAGCATGTGAAACGCTAATGTGATTGTGTTAACTGAGGCTGCCCCTTTATAACTCACTCCATATATAATTTGTAAATCAACACAAGACGTTAATTTTCTTAATAAAAAGTACTGATGATGCGTCGACTGGGCTCAGTGCAGCAGAAGATCCCATGCGTTTTCCTAACGGAGGTGAGAGACGAAACGTCCAGAAAACGCGAATGTCAGGTGCGTGAAAAAAGCAGCATTTTATAAACCAGAGCCTGTTGGAACATCCAACATTACTAATAAATTATGATTACAGAAAACGACAAGGCACTGCATAAGAATTTAGCGCGTGTCCTCGGTCTTATTTGACAGCCCCATCATATATATATATATATATAAGTGCATTGCAACGCTTGTTATCAGCAGCAGATAGACCATTATGCTCGGAAGTAGTATGTCATGCATTTTTTATATAGTACATTATATGCTAACTACACCTATTTTTCCAGCATGTTTGCAGTCCCATTGGTCAGTGTTGTAATGCTTACGCACTTCCTTTGTATTCAGCAATTTCAGGTGGTCGCCACTGAGAACGTGAACCCTGTAGCTCTTGCATCAGATATTCACAGTGCAGTTGCAACTGAAAAGATTGATGGAACATGCTGCTATGTCACAACATACAGGGGTATAAAATACAAAGCTCACAAAACAATCCTTAAAGGAACATTCTGGTTTCTATTTAAGTTAAGCTCAATCAACAGCATTTGTGACATAATATTGATTACAACAAAAAGTACGTTTGTCTTGCCCCTCCTTTCCTTAAAAAAAGAAGGAAAAATCGAGGTTCCAGTGAGGCACTTTCAATGGAAGTCAATGGGATCAATCTGTAAACATTAACAGACTCACTGACCATGTAATGCAAAAAAAAATAAAAAATGATTAAAACAACTTTACAGCTCATAATGCACAAATTTTAATAGAAGAATGAATGTAAGTGTTTTTATAAAATTATAAACTTCACATTTTTGCTTTTAAACCCTCCAAAAATGGACCCATTCACTTTTATTGTTAGTACCTCACTGTAACCTCCATTTTTGTATTTTACTTTAAGAAAAAAAAGGTACAAGTAAATTTTTTTTGGTTAATATTATGCCACAAATGCTGTCATTTGAGTTTAAATTGTTTTGGACCTGGAATATTATTTTAACATGCACAGCAGACATACACTCTGTCGTGATTTGCCATGCTGAATCTCAATTATGGAATTTAATCTTGAAAATATCGAATGATTCTTATGCTATGGTAATAACATAACACAAGCTTTAGTATGGTACATTAATAATGTTCAAACCAGTGAATTTCATATAAAAATGCTCTTTATTTTGCTTTAAAGGGGAACCATATCTCTGGGCCCGCTTGGATCGGAAACCCACCAAACAGGCGGACAAGAGATTCAAAAAGTATCAGTATTCTCAGAAGACCTGTAAAGGTATTGTCTTCTAAAACTATGTGTTATCTTGCTTTGGTCACATGATTTAACTTGCACTATTATGTGGCATCAATTTATTTGCAGATGATTTTTCAGTCAAAAAGATTGTCACATTAACAGTCAAGAGAATTTCTGAACATCTGCCTTTGCTTTTCTCTGCTGAAAACAGGTTTTGTGTGGAATGTAGAGGAAGATTTCCGAGATGTGCCAGAGTCCTGGATCGCTGCTCACAGAGTCCAGAATGAGAATGGCCATCCAGTGCCTGATGAACACGGACACATCCCAGGTGGGTTTGTGTCTCAAGATCACACTCGCCTATCTCCCTAATATCTCTGTTGGAATTTAAACTACACTAGGGGGATAAAAAAAAGGATTCTAATGACAAAATGATATTCTTTTGGCATAAAGGGTGGGTTCCGGTTGACCATATCAACAAACAGTACTGCTGGCATGCCTCTGTGGTCAACTATGATGCTGGTGTTGCACTTGTCTTGAGGACAGAAGAAAAAGATGAAGGATTGCTCAAAATTGTCAGCGTTCCTCTAGCAGACCTCATGGAGCAAACCCTGGAACTTATCGGGACCAACGTTAATGGAAATCCTTATGGCAAGTAACTGTATAGATGAAACTAGATAAGTAAAGTTTGTCAAGACAAACTTTGATAATGGCTTGACAAAGCCTTGACTTAAAGTTTAAACTATTTAAAAAACAGCCGTTTGGATTGGAGTTTGTTTGATTAAAAGAAAATGGAACCTGCCAACAGCTGCTGTGGGGCAATGGGGTCTTAATGGAGCAGAGATGATCACAAGGACCAGAATCTGTGAAAAATCATAGTTTAGTCACTGCCATGGTCCTCTGCCATGAAGCCCAAATCTCCAATAATCTTTCAGAAATGGGGTGTTTCAACCCCATAAACAGCACTTTTCTTTTTTTGGCATTCCCAGCTCAATTTGAACAAGGTGAGGCAGTGGAAGCAGTTATTTTCTGGGGTGCCAAAAGAACTGGAAAGTGGTGCCACCTAGTGTTTCTTGTAAACCATATTTTCCAGGAATATTTTTTAAACACCACCACTTAAAAACCTTTGACTATATATATTTGAAGTATGTAGTGTCTAAACTAGAGCTTGGGTCTACATCTGTATTGTCTAGCAAATAACTGACTGGAATTGTGTAGATTTGGGAAGAAACTGACTGACATGGAATTCTGTAGGTTTGGGAAGTAAGAAATATCCAGTCCATGTTCTTGTGCCTCACGGAAACCTACAGATCCAAAACCCGCCTCAACTGGAATACCATCAGCTGCGTTCCTGGTTTCAGGAATCCAGTGAGGGGCGATTGGAAGGAATTGTTTGGCACTGTAATGATGGGACACTGTTGAAGGTAAATTATAATTAATTTTTTTTCTTAACATATTTTTGGCAGATTCAATCACTTAAATCTTTTTCTCCAGCTACACCGCCATCACCTTGGTCTGAAGTGGCCTATTGGTGACACCTTCCTGAACACCAGACCTGTGGTCGTCCATGTAGAAAAAAAGGAGTCTGATCCTGAAATATCAGAGAAGGACTTGTTCAATTCTTTCTCCCGCAAAAATGGACAACACTTCAACTGCATACAGAACATCCAGTTTGAATGCTGAATTCCTAGATGTCCTACCAGACATTCCTACTTTGTTTTCTTTTTTTTTTTGAACAGCATGAAGTTTGAGGGCTTTTGTCGACCATTACTATTAGCCAAAACATTACAACTGCCTATTGTGATTCCCCATTGATACATTGTCCATAACCACTTGGTATGACAGTAGTGTGATGTATTAATAGTAATGCTGTGGTTATGCCCAAAAAAGGTATAGTTCACCCAAAAATGAAATTTCTATCATTTCTTCACCCTCATGTTGTTCCAATCTGTAGGAATTTCTTTCAGACGGGCTGTCACATAAATCATGTTCTCATATACAGCCCTTTAGATAGTAGGTGTGAATAGCACATTTGGTACTTTTACCAGTAAAAGGCAACCCAAAGGTTTTCCCATAATTTACCTGGTTGCATGTGTGAATGGGGCAACAGATAGTCAGATTGAGAGAGCACAAGTTAAAGCAGGTTAAAAGGCCTTTTGTGGGTTTGTTTACATTTACATTTTTGACAGTTGGAGTTTGAATTAATGAGCTTTCCGTTGGCCAAGTTGAACATTGTCAGTGTAAATCTATGGGATTTTTCCCAATATTTGATAGACCAATCAGTTACAAAAGACATGGGTGTTAAAAATTTCAGTCTTGGTTTAGGATAAAAAAAAAAAAAACACTCTTGGCACTGTCAACCAACATAATTACTGTGACATTTTTATTTAAATGTACTTCTGTGGAACACAAATGGAGATGTTAGTCTCAGTCACCATTCACTGTCATTGTATGGAAAAAGGATTAAATAAAAGTGAGCAGTCACTGAGAATTACATACTCCCTAACATTTTTTTTTGTGTCTCCCATGGAAGAAAGTTATACAGGTTTGAAACAACATAAGGGGAAGTACATGATTATTTTTGTGTGAACTACCCCTTTCATACCTTGCACTTTTTCTTTCAAACAGTGTTGCTCTTTAATTTTTTGGTTTCACTTTATATTAGTTGTCTTGACTTTAATATGTGCCACCATTAAAATACATACACTACAATGTATTTATTGTGTAACTACATATTGTTCCAAAAATGAACATTTGCTTCTACTGAGGTACTGTAGATTAAGGAGTAGGGTAAATTCCCAAAAGTTTCCCAACCCTGTTCCTGAAAGCACACCAACAGTACACATTTTGGATATCTCCCTGATCTAATGTGTCCATTTCAGGTCTTTAAGAGTCTTTATTAACAAGCTGATGAGTTGAATTAGGTGTGTTAGATTAAGGAGACATGGAAAACATGTACTGTTGGTGTGCCTACAGAAACATTGTTGGGAAACACTGGTTTAGGATAAGGGTTAGGGTAGGGGAAGTATCAATTAATTACATAGTAGTTAAAGACACCTAATATAAAGTGGGTCCAATTTTATGTTCAGGAAGGTTCCAAAATACAGTTCAACAATAGGTAAATAAACCGGACCCGAAACAAGACAGATAGGGAACAATGATGACGTGACATCACAGGAGAGAGCCCGGCAGTAACTTGCACACGGCGGTCACTAACAACTGGACCCATGCGCTCTCACAAAGAACGTACAAGAAACACGAGACAGACAGGGGACGATGATACCATGGTCCCGACAGACTGAAACCCAACCTGACAAGTTGCCATGGTCCTGTTCCAACTTGGTTAGCTGCTCTTGAATGTTGCCCACTGATTTCTTTTTCAAGCTCTCATTCTCCCTCTGAACCTTCTCCGCTACCTTCTTCATCAGACCGATTGTCCTCTCCAGCTCAAGTATGATGGAGATGAGAAGCCAAGGTCTGTTTTTGTATTTTTTACTTTGGAATGCCCAATTCCCACTACTTACTAGGTCCTCGTGGTGGCACGGTAACTCACCTCAATCCGGGTGGCGGGGACAAGTCTCAGTTGCCTCCACTTCTGAGACAGTCAATCCAAATATCTTATCACGTGGCTCGCTGTGCACGAAACCACGGAGGCTCAGCATGTGGAGTCTTGTGCTACTCTCCGTGGTCCACGCACAACTTACCATGCACCCCATTAAGAGGGAGAAGCATGAGGAGGTTACCCCATGTGACTCTAGCAACTGGGCCAATTTGGTATCTTAGGAGACCTGGCTGGAGTCACTCGGCACACCCTGGATTTTTACTCGCAACTCCAGTGGTGGTAGTCAGTGTCAATTCTCGCTGAGCTACCCAGGCTCCCGCCAAGGTCTGTTTTTAAGTCTGTACAGATGTTGGTACTTACCCCTCGAATATGACTGAGCTTCTTCTCAACTTCAGCTTCTTCTTCAGAACACCACACATCTCTTTGAGATCAGACAACTGATCCTTCATATCAAGAGGGCAAAATTAAGTAGAATAGATTCTATATAGTAAATAATGCAAGCTTAATACTTTTGACTTTTAGTCGAGGCAAGCCCTTGTTTTCTTGCTCCAGTTGAAAGCGAAGCTTCAGCTTCTCTGTGGACAACTTAAGGTTCTCTTTTTGGAGCTCATGTTCTCTGTGATGGAGTACCAGAACCTCTGCAGAAAAAATTAAAAGATGCTGATGCCATTGACAACTAAAAAAAAAAATTAACCCACAAGCATTCTCTCATTCCTTGATAAGCTTTTCCAGGACAGGGATGCGGATTTTTACATCTAAAAAAGGTAACTTTTTTAAATTAAGGGAGTTAATTCATTTGAAAAATTAAGTTACTTAAAGGAAAAGGTGCGATACAATGATAAAGCTGCTATGGCACAAACAGACAACTCAGAGTCTGGAAAGGTAAAATCACAAGCTGAAAGCCAACACAGCTATAGGGTGGGCAGCTGGAAGATTTGCAGAAGCATTTAGCTGGGAATTCCAATGGAGCATTGCGGTGATTACCTTGTGAGATTTTCACACTTTCATTTTGATTCTATCTGTCTGTTCTTTGTAATGATGGAAGGTAGCTTCTGGTTCTGATGGTCTACGAAATCAAGCTCACTTTCAGCCAAATCTGTGTTCAGTTCCTTAGTAGGGGAACCTTCAAAGTCCTCACTTAAAATAGCACTCGGATCCATGTCTGGCTCTGTGATGAAGGACTCGTTTTTCTCCTCTGTCTTTGGTTCCTCAGACATCAGTTTTGCATTAGAGGTCTTATCCCTGGGGAGAGCTTTTTCATTTTCTTGGCACTTCTCAGATGCTGGAGCGGTTTTCAAATCCTGATTTGACACTGCATGGTGGTCTTCAGATTCCACATGTTCTTGATCCTCATCTCCCTCTTGATGGTCATCAAATAATCTTTTGGCATCTCTGGCTCTGTCTGACTGCCACCTTCCAGTTTATAATCTCCCAAAGCTTTGTCCATCTCCTCTCCATCAGTCTTGGGTTCTTCACACAATTTTTCTAGTGCAATTTTATTGACAAGTTCAGCTACTGTATACTCATGACCTGCTCGAGGCTCATCTGGTTTCTCTTTGTCAACAGAACAATCTTTATAGTTTTCTTCTTCTCGTTCACTTTTATCAGTGTTTAACAGGACTTCAGCCTCTAAAATTATGACATTACTTCCTCCAGTAACTGAGTTGTCTTCATTTATCTCCATTGGGTCCTTTTCAAGAGCCTCCAAGTGCTGAGAATCAACACATAATGAGAAGAAAAAGATATGTGAATGAATTAGAATCTTCAACTCTAGATCTGATGGTACTTTATATGACTGGCAGACATGTTAAAAAAAAAAAAAAAAAAAACTGTAGCTGACTACCTTTAAATTTTTTTTGGTGTATGACATGTAATGAAGTAGCAATGTAAAATATATCCATATTTTTTTTAATTATAAAGATTGTTCTGATTGGAAGCCAACAATTGGAGGGCTTATTTTTTATTAAAACTGAATGTTCTATTTCTACAATTTAGTAATTTATTATTAATATCAGTCATTTTCTTCAAAACCTGAATGACTTCCTATCATGAAGCACAAAAAGAGATGTTAGGCAGAAAGTTACCTCGGTCAACATTAATTTTCTTTGCAGCTTTTTTTTTTTATTGCAAGTGAATGGTGACCAATGTTGGGTAAGTTACTAAAAATAAGTAATCCACTACAAATGAATAATTACTTCTATAAAAATGAAATCAGATTACTGATTAGTTCATCTAAAAAGTAATCACATTACTAATTTTTTTTAGTTTTAAAGTAATCTTCTAGATTACTTTTCGGAGAAAAGTTTTAAATTTTCCGCTCAATTTCAAAATGTCTATATTTCCTCCTCGTTCATTGTTGCACACACTTAAGCTGTCACAGAAATGCTAACAGATGTACATATGAATTCATATTTTAAATGTATTATTCATATACTTTATCGCAAGTATTATTCTTAAAATGTTCGTTTCAGCTGATTTGCTCATTGATTCAACCTCACTTTCCAAGCAAGCAATCTAGTCAAATGTTAACATAAACAAGAGGGATCGCTCTCAGAATTAACTAGCAACAGTGATTCAATGGAAGCAGGTAAAAGGTTTTGAGCTATTATTTGGGTTATTACCTTCTCATTTGCTTTCATCAGCTGATTAAGTGTTTGTAGCTTCTTCTCTAGAAGCCTTCATCTCCTGTCGTAACTCCTCTTTACGGCCGGTCAGCTCATCTGCCTCTCAGGTGCAGGGTTGCATCAAACTTCCCCTCAGAGTACTTCATCTCCAAAGCCTTAAGAAAAATAGGATTATTACACAGAATATTTAAAGCTGACCCCTGTTGGTGAGGGTGTTTTCTTCTGTGTGTCCTGAATGGCCTGCAGGATCTCCTTTATGCCCTGCTCCAGCTGTGTATTCTCATTCAACATTTCATTCACTGTGGGAGAGAAAGGAATATTCTAGCCATGGAATTTCACATGGAATTCTAAATGTTCAAAGGTCAGGTAGTGAAGAGGCTCACATTTGGCTTTTATCTGTGCAGATTATGTTCTCTTGAGCTCCAGTTCTTTGTCCTTGTTGTTCAGCTCTTTCTGTAGCTGCTCAGTCTTTGAAACAAATATGTTGTTATCTTAACTTTAATGATTAGAATGTTCAAAAAGCTTTCAATGTTTTATTCTCTGATGTTGGCTTACTTTGAGTTTGATTTCCTCACCAACAGATCCAGAGATGGGCCTCTCTCTGTTAGATCTTTTAGGCCTTTCATCAGCATCATCACCTAGCAATGAGCTACTAACTACTGAGATACCTGAAATTATGGAAATATGGTGTCAGCATTACAAATTATATAGTACTTAGTTCTAGTCCTCTATTCTGATTGGACAAGCGGAGTGCTGATAATTTGCATAACAGCACTGGTGCACTTCACAGATAGTATCACTCCACTTTTGGAACTATTTTTATTGTGAAGCAATTATAGACAAAATACCTGGCCATATCATGTCTAAAATGCAAGTTACTTGATATCAAGTTCTTGTTTATAGACCTAAAATAAATATCACATAAACTCATGTGATATCGCAAAAATGTATCATGAAAGAAATCATCTTGGTCTCACGTTTATCCTTCACTAGGGCACGAATGCGTTGTTTCAGATCAAGTTTTTCCTCCTCGAGATGCTCGATCTATGAATTAACACAAGTCCAGTAAAGTCCAGTTAAAGGTCAGAGAAAATTCAACATTGACAACCATCCAAAGTCAGACCATTAGGGTCTCAAGACAATCAAGATCACCTGAATCTGTCTTCATTACCTCTTTCAGGAGAACCTGGTTCTCTGATTTGTACCGTCTCTGTTTTAAAAACTTTGATCTCAGGAATTCAGTCAAATCCAGTTCCTCCTTTTAATCCTGGAGCGGGAAGATAATCCCAACCCAGATTATAGCACATATTTATTTGAACAAAATCAGTATGGAATGTGAAAACACTGTAATGCTTTTAGGTAAAGGTAAGATGAGAGGGAATTCCTACAGAGTAAAAAGAAAGATTGTAGTGTACCAAGTCGTTCTCTTAGATCTTTGTTCTCATCCAGTAGATTGTTGACTTTCAGATCTAGCTGGTTTCTCTCTTTGATCATGGTCTCTATTCTCACAGTCTCTGACTCTGATCTGGTTTTTACATTCTTTGATCTCAGCAATAGCAGCTTCCAAGCCATCCATCCCCTGAAATTTTACAATAGAGTGGAGTATTTTACCTTGCTAAATGTGGGGACCCACTTCAAGGCAAAGTCAACGTTTAAGTATGTATAACATAATATTTTATTAGATAAATATTTTTCTCCCCTGTTGGGCTTGTTTAGTTTTTGTCCAGTCTGTTCCTGTGCCCCCTCCCCAGTGGATATTCCACAGATCATTTGACACCATACCATAAATGATTAAACATTTACATTTATGCATTTGGCAGACGCTTTTATTCAAAGTGACTTTCAGTGCACTTATTACAGGGACAATCCCCCCCAGAGCAACCTGGAGTTTAGTGCCTTGCTCAAGGACACAATGGTGGTGGCCGTGGGGATCGAACCAACAACCTTCTGATTAACAGTTATGTGCTTTAGCCCACTACGCCGCCACCACCACTCTGCACAACTTTCTTTAAAGGCTTTTTCAGCTCCTCGATGAGCATTGAGTTCTATGGAGCCAGAATAATGCCAAAACAATTTGAATTTGAATTGTGTAAATTTGTATAAAATAAATAAGCCTAATAAATTCTTGTGTTCCCAAAAAATGTGTGTTCTTATCAAATGTGTTTGTATTCCGTTTTGGTCATATTTATGCTGCCTAAAGAAAAAATATAGAACTTAAGTTGAACGTGTCTTGTATAACCTTGTGATTTAATCACTTTTGTCTGTTTATTTAATACGAAGATACCTGTATATATTACTGAACCTGCAGAGTTGCGTTCACAATGTGTAAAAGCGAACTAAACTCGCAGTACCTCACGAGATGATCAGAGATCATGTGCAGCATTCTCATAGATTATATTATTCTCCCAGTTTTCAGTTGGATGAAACAGAGAAAAATGAGTGATAACTCTTTACATGCACTTGTTTCACGACACAGGGTCCCGTTGCACCCCTCTGAACAGTGAATCAGACATGAGCAATGACTGCTTTTCTTTTATCTGTTCTTAAAAATATAATAAAATGTGTTTCTTCAAACAGCATTTCTTGTCATGTGTCACTCCAAGACACCTTTTGCAGGTAGATGAGCAAAATTACTCGTGCATGAAATGCATTTGGAGAGGAGCTCGTGAACTGGATTGAGTCTCGTCGCGTTTTGCGGATGCTATATCACACCCTGGTTGCACAATAACGAACGTTCATAAAATCGCTTGAAGAAAATGCTCTTAACAGCTAAGATCAAAAGTTATTGGGAAACGAGTCCCAGAACTCTAAGAATGTTCGTGTGTTGGAGAAGCGCTTTCACTGCACTCAGAGCTCACTGCTCGCATATCAAATCAGATGCGCATCGTCGGCTTTTCAAACGTCTGATCGTCAAAATATAATCACGTTTCGTCAAACGCGTGTTTTTGTGTCTAATTTATTGTACTATAACACTCCAAGAAGTCTTACAAGTCACCTTCCACAGGTAGTGGAAGCTGGTACATCAGCAAAATACTTGGCATGAAAAATCCGCATTTGGAGGCTTTAAACTTCGTGAGAAAGGAAATCAAAACAGTGTCATTGACTTCAAGCTTTGCAATCGCACCACACGTTCTGTTGGAAAAGTATATCTACAAAGTTTTAAACATATGTTGGTTAGAGACCCGGCAAGCCACCTGATTTTTAACAAAGAGCCACATGTAGCTTGCGAGCCATATGTTCCCGACCCCTGGCTTAGACAAATGTCTCATGTGCTAAGAATGTGCTAACCATAAAAATATCAATCATAAAAGTTTAAGAACCACTTCATGGTCAGAATGGCAACCTTTTGAATCACGCTCGTGCCAGAGAATTATTGCACCTCGACCTGTAATTGGCCAAAATGCTCCGTTCGACTTCTCCGAGACCCTCTACTCTTCCCTGCGGAACAGCTTGACCTCTGAACCACTTTCTGTAGATGTGCATTTCCGGTTTGAATTTTAGAATATTGAATTTGGTGTTCTGAATTTCTTCTTCATCTTGAAAACTTGAAGCTGTATTTTTTAAAACAGAATATTTACAGTGTAAGAATTCAGAACCAAAAATTTGCTGTTTGAAAATACATATTTATAAAATTATGCGATAAAAAACAATTCAATTTGGTTAAATATGAAATGTTCAGGATTGGAGTTTAAAAAATTCAAATTCAAACCTATTTAAAATACAACGTAATATTTCATTTGGCAAAAATCACACTTATAATTCAAATTCAAAAGTTTATATTTCAAATTTACACAATTCAAATTCAAATTGTTTTGGCATTATTCTGGCTCCATAGAGTTCCTTTCCATTTCTGTCGTGTACTGCTCGACTTGCACTGACAGCATCTTGATCTGGTTGTCTGTCTCTTGCACAGCCTTTTGAAGTCAAACACAAAGTCAATGACTTCCTTAAAGCCCCGCTGGGACACAATGAGATTAACCAATATGATGGAAAACTTGGCAAAGATGGATGAAGAGAGACAAATGTAAAAACACAGACAGAGAAATGAGTAACAGAGATACTCACGCCACACAGTTCATAAATGACCTGACCCGGGAAAGACATAAACAAGAGAGCAAGAATGGAAAAGGAAACATTTGAAAGCCAATGAAGAAGATGAAAGGAAGCAGTAAAGCTTAAAATGAAAACAACAAAAGAAACATCACACAAATACTCAACAAATACAAGAAATACTTGTAGGAAAAGCAAACAGATTGGTTGGCAATGGATCTGAGACATACAGTATATTAAGTCATTATTAATAGCAGGACTCAACAATAAGTATGGCCTAATGACCCTGGGCTAGTGTGAGCTTCAGGCCAGGAACTGCCATTTGCTTCAGTAATGTGATTTCACAAAATCTTACATTTGTTGATCATATACATGTGTTTTTTTTGCCTTGCAAATGGAAACCTTTGGTATATAGTGTATTGGACATTATTTCAAAATGCCTAATATTTAAATAGTTAACTAGATGGTTAACATACTCTAGATGAGGCTTTGTTAAAATTGCAAGAATGATCTTTGATAAAGTCTTATAAATCTCAGTTCAAAAATTCATAAATATCTATGGAGTTTATAACTTTGTAATGTCTAGGTATCATTGCAAATTAAAAAGACTCTTTTTTTTTTAAAAGAAACGTAATATTTAATGAAAAATATAAATATATTTTTAGATATTATTTTAGCATTTTTTGAGGTGGGGCCATTTTAGCAAGGCAAATTAAAATATAGACTACTGCCCCAAGCAGAAAAGAAGATGTATTGTTGAGGCCTGAAAATTGTTATAAAATTAAGTTATTTATATATCAGAGTTTCCGCTAGAAAAAAAATGGTGCCGGTCAAAGTGACCGACAGAGGTTTCGTTTTACGGACATTTTGATGATATGCCGGTCAAATATAGCCTCTTAATTAGTCAAGTTGAGGAAAACTGGAGGCAGGCTATGTAACTTAAAAAAATGACATAATCAGGCCGTATAGAATGCAACATGTTTATTAGCCTAACTTTCAAATAGACGGAAAAAAAACATGAACGTCCGATTGGCGTTTCACATTCATTGTTTAACAAACCAATCCCCCTTCCCCACATAAAATATCTGAATAGTAGCCAAGCGAACTTAATTATACACTCTCAGTATGTCTCATTTAGCTGGTAACATTTAAATTGGCCACCGTGAAATGACTCCTTGTCAAATGAACTGGAACAAACAAATGACTAGGCCTATAACATTGTCTCGCGTCATTTTAGGCTGCTTTTTACGCTGTTTTGCAGTGCTGAATTGTGCAGCTGCCGACTTAAAATCAAAACTTCCCAGTGTCTCTCCACAACTTGCAATGCGCATAAGCCGCGTAACCTTGTTCTCCGCAAGGCGACTTCGCTGCTTCGTCTTGATCCGATTCTGCAGCGAGAACCCCCTCTCTGCAGGAACACTCGAGACCGGGATTACACAGGCTATCTTGGCGAGCTTGGTCCACTCTGGATACATTTTAGGCTTATTCTCAAATTCAGATTGTGTTAGGGGGGCGGGATTATTAGACAATTTTAATCGGACAATTTGACCGGAGAGATTTAATTTAGTCGGACATTTCGTTTTTTTCCCGGCCAATGTCCGGTAATTACCGGACAACGGAAACCCTGATATATATATATATATACACACACACACACACACACACACAGACACCTCATAAAGCAAAACATATATACAAAGAATCAAAGTTAAGTGAGCCAGGTGTTATGAGTTCAGCAGATGACGTAATCATTCCAATGTCCTGTAAATATACTCCACAAAACAAACTCCAGCCAACAGGAGGCATAAGCATGATGAACGAACAGATTAATCCACAACTAACCTGAAGCAGTGTTATTCCACAAAACAAGTTCCAGCGGTTAGGTGGAACAACACAAAAAGAAACAAAACAGGCATCCCGGTTCACTCGGAGGTCACATAAAAGTATATACCATGACTTACTCAGTCTGTCAAATGTCTATTCAATCCGTAGTGTCTATTCTCAATCTGGTCGGGAACTTCAGTGTGAATGTGATCCTCCGTCAATGCGAATGCACCATTGTTGGTGCCAGATGGGCTGGTTTGAGTATTTCTGTAACTGTTGATCTCCTGGGATTTTCACACACAACAGTCTCTAGAATTTACTCAGAATGGTGCCAAAAACAAAAAACATCCAGTGAGCGGCATTTCTGTGGACCGAAACAACTTGTTGATGAGAGAGGACAAAAGAGAATGGCCAGACTGGTTCAAACTGACAAAGTCTACAATATCTCGGATAACCAATCTGTTCAATTGTGGTGAGAAGTATATCATCTCAGAATGCTATTCTAAGATGCGGTTTGGCACTGTTTGGGCGGCACGAGGGGGACCTACACAATATTATGCAGGTGGTATTATTGTTGTGACTGATCTGTATATTATCCTAATAACCAAGATTATTTGGTTAGTTGCATTTTATTATTTGCATATACCATTGTTTTTTCACCTTCAGACCTTTTTTTGTTGCAATCTAAGCATTGATCGCCACTGATGTAAGAAACAGATTTTATACTTAGATTTAATGTCAATTACAATATCGATGTGTGTTAGCAATGCTAACAAACAGGTTGTCTGTTCCCACACTTTGTAAGAATCCCATACTCATCCCATACTCATTTTACAATATTATTGTTTGACCAAGGATTGTACAAAAAACAAAGCATTCTTTTCTTGAGAAGTGACTCCCTAATCTCAGACTGGTAAAACCACATTCACTTAAACTGAAAAAAACAGCAACTCCCCACAGTATTACTGAGAAATGAGGAACATTCACAGCAAATTATCTAATTTGAATATAAGATGTTATTACTATTTGTTACAGTTGAGATGATGGTGGGTGTGGGGCTCACCTTCCACTCCTCCATTTTGGCATTAAAAGCAGCCATAACAGCCTGGATCTGTTCTGTCAACTCTCTGACCTTTAAAAAGACAAGAGGCAAAAGCTTTCTTTAAAAATAGTGTCATCCTTTTTTGAACCTATTAAAACAATTATTTATTTATGTACTGCCTATCTCAAGCTCACTTTAAATGGTTATATCATAGCTATATATAAATACATTAATTACAAAAGAAAAACCTATTACATATTTTTAAACTTCACTATTATGACTCGAATACATTACACATTTTTCTGTTGAAGCATAATGTTCTGTAAATCTGCTTTGAAACGATGTGTGTTGTGAAAAGTGCTATACAAATAAAAATGACAAATTGAGATAGTAAATCAAAATGCATGGAAAAAATTAACATTTTCAGCTGGGATTAAAAAAGGTGATATTTTGAGGACTATGAGGTAGTGTGATTCATAATTTAGGAGCAACAACACAGAAAGACCTACCACCCAAGGAAGACAACTCATGTACACAGTTCAGTCATGCAAACTTCTCAGATTTATGCCAGACTACACCTCAGTTACCAATTTCAAAAACAAAGATGCATTGTACGTTTTTGCAATTGGATATCCACTGTTTAATCTCAGTCTCAGACCACGGATCAAAATACAGAAAAAATGTCACATAGTTCTTGGCCAGAATAAGCTGCAAAGTGGACCAGACTTGGCTGGTAATCAAAAGTCTGCCTGTGCAAGTGAGTTTCATTAAGGATACAGCACCTGGATCTTGTCATGGTCTCGGTCTTTTCTCAGTTGATCCATAATGGCATCTGTCTGCTGTACTGCAATCTTCATTTTGTTGTACTCATCGGTCATCTTTTCCATCTCCTTAACAGACTCCTCCAGATTCTTCTGCAGGTGCTCATTCTCACTCTTTAGGTTGGTAGCCATATCCTCGGCATGCTGGGAATATGGACAATATAAGAACCATATAAAGACAAAGACACTTGTCAAGCAAATCATATAAACAACTAATTTATTTATTTTATTCGAATTTCAATAATTCAAAGGAATTATGTATTATTTGTCATATAGCTGATTCCTCTGATCAAAAGTGACTTACATTACACTTATTACAAAGAAAATCCCCCTGGGAAGCAACCTGGGGCTAAGTGTCTTGATCAAGGGCATCATTGTGATAGTTAATTGATCAATAACCTTTCGTTTACCAGCTCAGCCTCTTCTCTCTCTCTAACATACACACAGTAGTGCCTACACAAAAACACACACCGTATGCTGGACCTACTGTAACTGTGATGGGTGGTGAATTTCCATTTGATGTAAGCATGTTTCTAATAAATAAGAATTCTGCCTAATCTGGGGTCTTACCTCCTGTTTAAACTGCTTTATCTTGAGGGGCATTGACAAGAGATTAGATCAAAGATAGAAAAAGATAAAGAGCATGTATGAAAGTAAAATTAATCATCAGACGGGGGGCACAGATATACTGGTACCCAATATATATCCATAAGACTCAAGTCTTTAAATTATTTTTGAGATGTGCAGATAGAGAAGACTGAGATATAATAAAAGTAAAAGAAAGTAGGAAAGATGTCCCGATTTGCAGGCCAACAAATGTTGGAGGGCTTACCTCTCTTTTCAGTTTCCTGTTCTACTCTTCAGCACAGAGAGACAGCTGTGAAATGCAAAAAATTAAATCAATGCATTAACTTGTTCTCAATCCAACACCTGCAGCTTGCATCTAGATTATTATTTATTTTATATGGGTTTTTAATGGACAGTAAAACAGGAAAGTGCTAGGAAAATCAGATCTGGTAAGGACGGAGGTCGGACTCGAACCTGTGACCCCCTAAACACAACAGTTCTTTTACTGTATGTGTCACACACATGCACTACCCACTGTGCTGTTAACAATGTATTAATAAATAAATAGCACAATAAAAAAAATCGAATCCACAAAACAGCTTTGCTACTTTTGCATGTGGTATTTCAGCACAAAACCAGGAAATTCAGTCCTACCTCTTAGTTGGCTTTCCTTTCCCATTTCTTTCTCCAGCTGGGTAACCTCTCTCTCCTTGCGCTCCAGGTGACTCTCCAGTTGGTGAATCTCATCCCGGAGGAAACGGGTGTCCCTCCCACCCATCACGTGCTGTGCCATCTGGACAGGAAGTGAGTTAAATCTGAATAAGCCTCAAACAAAGAGCCATGGTGCCAAAACTCTTCATCTATGCATGTGTGTTGCTGATGCAGTCAAGCTGACCAGCTCAATGATATCTAATTTATTTTTACAATAAATAACATATCAAGGAGAGACTGTGAATTGTCTCACTGTGATCTTTAAAATTGGCATGGTTATAACTGACAGCAACACACAGGGAATTAGCTCAGTAATCTTCTTAACACTGCTCTTGCACACAGACTGCTCACAAATATCACATAAATACAAATCAAATGAGTCATGATCATTTATGTTTTAATTTTTGCATCGATCATCATTCCCTACCTCCAGCTCACTTTCCAGCTGCAGGACTTTGGCTTTCAATTCATTTTCCGCAATAAACCAATTCATCCCAGCATAAGTAAATAAAACCAAATAAATAAATTGCACTGCTATGTTACAACAATACACAAAAAACATGTCTCTTGAGTAACTAATAAATCAAAAACATATTGTTTGTTGGAAACAGTTACAGTGGTTGCAAGGCTCAACTACATTCAAACTTTGTTTTGTAGATAAATTCAGTCTTAGATTTGCTATGTACAGTATATTATTCATTTTAAACATTATACTTTAAATTCAATATTACAATTTTGCAATCTCCTACTGGCTTACACTGAAAACATTTTCAGAATTAAAAATCTTAAAGGGATAGTTCACCCAAAAATATAAACTCATAATTGAATCACCCTCGTGCCATCGCAGATGTGTATGACTTACTTTCTTCTGAAAACAACCGAAAATCTTTAGAAGAATGTCTCAGCTCTGTAGGTCAATATAATGCATGTGACTGGGTACCAAAATTTTGAAGCTCCAAAATGCACATAAACACAGCATAAAAATAATCCATAAGAATACAGATCAATATTCAAAGTTTTTACCATAAATTCTCCTCCCCGTCCAGAAGTGGCAATATTCACAAAGAACGCAAATCACAAAAACTAAAAGAAGAAGAATGTGAAAGTGGAGATTGATAGTAAAAAAAAAAATTACTTAAATATTGATCTGTTTCTCACCCACACCTACACCTACAATGCAATAAATAACTACTGGAGTCTTAAGGATTACTTTTATGCTGCCTTTATGTTCTTTTGAAGATTCAAAATGTTGGTACCCATTCACTTGCATTGTATGGATTTAATATCAATATTCTTCTAAAAATCTTTGTGTTCAGCAGAAGAAAGAAAGTCATACACATCTGGGATGGCATGAGGGTGAGTAAATGATGAGAGAATTTCCATTTTTGGGTGAACTATTCTTTTAAGACTGATAGTTTATTTAGTTTATTAATGAAAGTGAAGCATAACTGGAGAGTCTTTATCAATCTCTTTCTCTCTAGACATATCTGTGTTTAAAACTTTTTCCAAATGACTAAGTTTAGGCATGAAACTCTGAATGCTGCAAGCTGATAGGTTCTTTGAACCTGTTGTCTGATAGCCAATCAGCTCTCTCACATGTGATACGTCAAACTAATCAGCTCATATTGTGTAAGCTGATAGGTCCTTTGATGTGTAATCGCGTAGCCAAACAACCTGGGTACTCTCTTTGCCTAACATTTTAAATTTGCTCAGTTTGCAACTGTTCACTGCAGTGTGCTGCGAAAGTTCTCTAAAACCCTCCACCAACCCAGCTACAATTGTCTAGATCTGCTTCATGGGAATTGTAGTTATGTCAAATTGTGCAGCAGTATGTCATACATGCTAGTGGCAGCATGCCTTGTGTTCTTATAATTGTGCAGCAGCAGCAGCATATCCAAATGCTTGATTCAGTATGTCTGTGCAGGTTCTAGCAGTAGCAAGTCTCCACTTGCTCTGCAGCAGCAGCAGCATAACAGATCTAGTCCACAAAGACCAATATCCTTTCAAAATGTCATGCATTCACAGTCAGCCATGTTTACTTTAATCAATGAATGTAAGTGTCAAATAACAGGACGGCTACTGAGATTAAGTGAGTACTATTCTGCTGGTCATGTGACTCTGATATTTAATAGAATGGTTGTATTTATTTTTCAACTTGCATAGTTTTGCACATAGTTTGATTTTCAAGGATGAGAGCTTGTCATACAACCTGCAAATTTTGGCTGTTGCCTTATTTGTCTAGCTTCTACAAAGTGACAGATAAAATACCAGAGTTGAATTAGACATGCAACCTTTAATGACAACAGCAAACGATGTGAAGCTTTTTCTCTAACCTTTTTTTTTTAATTTTTTTACATAAGCCTATTTATTTTGCTATTCTAACTCTGAACAATTATATCCATTTTATTATTTGCAAAACAGATCGGCAACCCATTTTTTGGTTGCCACCCACCAGTTGAAAACAACTGTCA